>CM044013.1:37770817-37783317 GCA_024085815.1 Flaveria linearis
CTCTTATTCGTTGAGAGTAAGATGTCTAAGGCCTGATAAAGTTAAATCAATGGAGAATGATTACTCCGTGTCTCTAGGATTTAACATGACATCTGTGACAAAAGAATAGATGATTAATTCACCTAAGACATTGTAACGCCCCGAAATTTCCCGAAACGAGCCATTTAATAATAATGGGCTTTTAAGGGTTAATTTAAGAAATAAAGGGGTAAATTAGTGGGCTATGGATAAAATTAGCCTTAATGGGATAGGCTTAATGGGTTTAAGGGCCCTAATCAGCCCCTTAAACATGCATGAACAGCTCCATCTTCACTATTTCAAACCCTAGCCACCAAATTTGTAGAGAGAGAAAGTAGAGAGAGAAAGTGGAGAAACTTGAGATGTGGAGCTTGGAAGTTGGAAAGATTGAATTTCTGGTGGATTGGAGCATCAAAACACAAGGAAAGAGCAACAAAACAAGGTAAGAATCGACCTCTAAGGCCCTCTGTAGATCAAACCCGGATTCTAGGGTTTTGGGGTTTTGAAAAGTTTAAAGAAACACATAAAGGTCGAATTTTTACGTATGAATACATGTAAAAAGTTTAGATTTGAGTTCATGGAAGGTAAACTAAGGATTTGGACGTAAAAACTTAAGATTTTGGGTTAAAAATGGGCTGGATCTGAGTTTATATTCATCTAGCGAAACTGGACCCCGATCCAGCGAAACTGAGTATTTCATCCAGCGAAACTGCTTAGTTATACAGCGAATCTGAGGGGTTTCCAACGAAACTACAGTTTCGCTACTGCGAAACTACAGTTTCGCTGATAACTTCGCTAAGTACTTAGACTGACCTTAGATATTTCGAAAGTAGGAAACTCCAACGAAAGTTGGGCGCTCAAGGCAGCGAATCTGTCTAGCGAAACTAGCAGAAGTGCTGCCCAGCGAAACTGCAGGCGAAACTGCAGTTTCGCTACAGCGAAACTATGGGCGAAACTATGAAGAAAATGACGTTTTTGCATGTTAACTTTCGTGCAGCTAGAGTATTCAGGCTATAGCCTAAGTGACTTAGAATTTAAGCTACTGGGACAAGTTCAGGTGAGTTCTAGATCCCCCGTTTTATACATGTTTTAAATGTTTTGGGGCGGTGTGCATACTAAATACTTACCTTTATTATCAGTTCTTTTAAAGTAAAGTTTTATACACTATCCTATATGGAAAATGGGGTTTTCTAATGAATTGCCTTGTATTGTGTTGTGTTATATTATGTATAACTTAAACATGAAAGTGAAACTTAAAGAAAGGTTATGAGGCCCATAACATGTACCTTGATAAAGTGATAAAGTAAAGCCTTGCAAGCTATTGATAAAGGAGGGTTGCATTCGTTGTGCCCTCACCAGTGATAAAGTGATAAAGTATGCTCGAACAGGCAGGTCAGTAAGTCCTGAATTGGCATGACAATAATGGCCTGATCGGGTACGACAGTAAGCCCTTAATTGGCATGTCGGTAAAGTCCTAGGCGAGCCTAGGCACCGATAGTGACAGAGAATTGATGGATAAAGAAGAGTAATAAATAACAATAAATGATAAAGTAATGATAAAGTGATAGCCTGTGTGTATTTATGCTCTGATAGACAATGATTATTTTTAACTGATAAAGCTAATGTCTCTTACGAAAGTTATTTAGCAAAGTAAACCTAGAATTCACTCAGCGAAGCTGATTTTTGTATGCATATCAGTTGACAGGTAAGAGTTAGAGTTATGGAATATAGGCATGGGATTAAAGCTTCTTGGCACTAGAAGACTGGCATCCCTGAAGAAGAAAAGCTAAACAAAGGACTCCTAAATAGTTTTGAGGATTAAAGACAATGTTTATATTTTATTTGTAATGAATTGAAATTACAGTATTTTCTGCTGCAATATATATATATATATCATATATGAGTAAATGATTTCTTTAAATCAATGTTATGCTGTGAATGACCAACTGTGAGGTCCCCCTGAGAAAGGTGGGCCTTACAGACATTTCAAGTATGATACTTAAATAGGATGATGTTGTTGAATGACACTTATTCATACGTATTAAGGGTAGTAAACTGTTGTTAGGCAGTATTTACTGCTTGCATCAATCTTCTATGAATCTTTTGCAAGTGGGAGATTGTTGGATCTTGTATGCCCAAGACACATACAAGATTGATGTGGTTAGTACGTTATGATCCAAGTCAGATCATACCCAATAACAAGCTATACAAACACCAACAAATATTTATTTGTTGATAAGATCATACAATAAATATTGACACCTATTTAGTAAATTGGTTTTCTAAATATTGCTTTTGTGATAGAACAATATTATATGGATAATTTGTTCATGAGATATTTATTTGATACATGATTTAAGTTGGTTAAATAATGTCAAATAAAAGTGTGTCATGTTATAAAATTAGACTATGTTTTAATTTTATAACTAAAAATGCATGGAAGAGTAGAATTTTATAAAAATTTCAAATGGGTGGGAAACCCTTTTTGGGTTGAGGTTTGCGGCCGCCCAAGGGGCATAGGGAACCCCATTTATGTCTTGTTCCATGCAAGACTTGATGACAACACACTCTTCCATCATTTTCACTTTCCTCTCCCATCAAACACACAAGAAACTCTCTCATCTTGGCTGCCAAATTTTCGAGCTTGGAGCAGAAAATTGGGGCTGAAATTTTCGAGTTCTAGTTAAGCAAGAAGAAAAGGTTCTTTTGGTGTTGCTCCCTAACATAGAAAGGTGTTTGGAAGAATCTTGAGGGTATTACAACTTGAGGTTCTCTTCTTTGAGGGCTGCATAAATGACATCATCATCATCTTCATCTCATCCTTCTTTCATTCGTTTTTGAAGGCTGCTGAAAGGTAGTTATGGCAGCCCTTTGTGGCTGTCATATTATGTTGTTTTATGTACACATAGCATGCATATTCACATAAAATGATCCTTTGATATATAGGTTTGTTTTATACATTAATATGGTCACCTTATGAACATATTTTTCAGCTTATAAACAAGTTTATAAAGTTGTAATTCCGTTGCGTTTTCAGAAAGTTTAAGATGTTAAACTATGATTTTATGTTCTAACAAACCCATCAGTAATTTCACAAATTTAGCATATATTTCACGATGCACATATATTGGCTTTCTAATCACGAGGTTAAGTGAACTAGTAAGTTTCATTTCCATTTATACATATAGATATGTTTGTAGAAACTAGGGTTGTCCAAATCGCTCTTCGTTCGTTACTCACTCGTAAAATGCTTGTTGGATTTCTGGCTCCGTTGTAAACGATCCAAACGAATTAGTTCGGTTTGTAAATGAGCCAAGCACGAACAATGGTTCGTTTAGCTCAGTTCGATTCAAATTATTTTTAATTGATATATATACATACATATATTTATATTCATATACATACATAAAACCGGATAAGATACACACCTTAGTTATTATAAAATCGTAAGAATCAAATTGTTATTTTAAAATAACTTGGTGCTATTATAATATAGCATCAAATTTATTTGTTTATATACAAAAATAGCATTGTAAAAGCATTATAATAACATTTAGTTATTATAATACTTTGGTTTTCACAAGTTGTTACAAAAGAAAATGGTTTATATCAGAATCATCCCTACATACATTAGTACATACACACACATAATTATATTTATAGTTTTATACAAACCACTTTATTGAATTTGACGCGTACATATAAATATATAATTATATTTGTACATACTAAATTAATCAACTCATTAAAAAAATTTGAACGCTAAAACTAAAAGCAAAACTTTAAGCTGCTAAGTGACAGTCTTTATCCGAACATTCTGCTCTTCGCCTCATCATCTCCCACCCTCTCCTTAAGTTGATCATCTCCCGCTATTACGGTCATTGTTCTCTTCAATATACTCACGTCTCATTGGCCACCATCTTAGCCTCATTATTGGTAACAACATTGTCATTCATGAAGTTTTGTTATGCAATTAAATGTGGCTGTTTGTCGTGGCATAAAGGAATTAACACCCAACATTGTTAGTCTCTCTGCAAATTTGAATCGAGCGGCACACTAGACGGTAGAGCCATTAAAATCTCTCGTTGTTCGCTTGGAAAATTAGTGCTCGAAAAATACCCGTTCAATTTTCGACTCAGCTGTAAACAAACTAATTAGCTTGTTTTTTTTATAAACAAGACAAACACCAGCAAATATCTGCTCTGTTAAGTTTGGCTCGTGAAAAGTTGTACTAGAAACACCTTATCAATTTATAACTTTATATTGGTTTGATATCAGGATTTAAGTTATGATACTTGGGCCGTCCATATCATTAGCCCATATTATGGTGGACCCTTGTAAATTAGAGCTATATTATTTTGTCGTATGGAAACTTTATGGTGCTTTGTTATTTTCTAGGCACCGATTGTCCCATAGTGCATTATCTAGAAACATTTTTATACGTTCTAATTGCTTCCAAGTTGGAATTTGGATTGAAAACAAGCATTATGTATTTAGTTAGTTTTCTTGTATCCTTATATGTAATACATCTAAAGAAGTCAAGTTTCGGAAATATTGTCTTCTTTTATATTATTATTTGCTTTTATGTTCAGGTAACTTTCACATGTTTAGAAATAACTAAAAAATGTCTGTTAAAGTTTAGAAATGTAAACCCTAACAAAATTTCACTAAGTTGTTCTAAAGAAAATTAGGACCTTGAGTTACAAAAAAATAGTGTATATTTATATAATAAAGTGTTTTTACTTTAGAGTGTTATAAACTGGTATTAAAGTTGTGGCATAAAGGATTTAGGTGTTTATGAATAAGATGCGCTGTTAATTATATACTGCGTGCTTCTCACGTGATTAGTTAATTATATTGTTATGGTAGTCAAACGAGAGTTAGTTAGTTCGATAATGATAGTTAGAACTGTGTATATAAAGAAGTTGTAATCTTCATTTCTAAGAATGGAATCATTTTCATAATCTCTCAATTTCTCAAACAACGTGGTATCAGAGCGGTTAAGCTCTTGAAAATCTGTTATGTTTCCGATCATCTCTAACATCTCCCCGGTCACTTTTCTGGCGATCATTTCATCTTTCTTTCTGTCGATTCTTCATCAGTTCTTTTCATTTTTCTTCCGATTCTTTTTTTGAATCAATCATTTTCTCAACTTCAAATCATTTTCATACGATCAATCATGTCTAGATCTGAGACTTCTGGATCTACGATTAACACAATTGATTTTTCTAATCCTCTCTATCTTCATCCATTAGATCATCCTGGTTTGTTACTTGTTTCTAAGATCTTTGATGGAACTGGATTCAATGCATGGAAGAGATCAATGTCAATTGCTTTTTCTACTAAAAACAAGCTTAGCTTTGTTGATGGATCATTGCCTAAATCTGCATTTGCTCCAAATTCTGATTTATGGCAACGGTGTAATGACATGGTGATTTCATGGATCCTCAACACTTTATCAAGAGAAATAAGTGGAAGTGTGATCTATACTGTGACTGCTGAACAATTATAGAGTGATTTGAATGAACGATTTGGCCAAGCTAATGGAGCCAAACTCTACCAGTTACAGAAGAACTTGTCTGACATCTCTCAAGGTAGCAATGATATTGCCACTTATTTCACGAAATTGAAAAGTATTTAGGATGAATTAGGCAGTTTGAATACTATTCCTACTTATAATTGTGGTGCTTCACAAGTAATTACTAAGAGAGATGAGATTCAATACTTGTTTCAATTTCTTATGGAACTTAATTCCACTTATGATGCTGTTAGAAGTACTATATTACTCATGCAACCTCTACCTTCAGTTACACAAGCTTATGCTTTGTTGATTCAAGATGAACAACAAAAAGAGATTCATTCTTCTGCTCAGTTTATTAATGAATCTGTAGCCATGTATGTCAATTCCTCCAATATGAATTCAACTAAGAATATGACATGTACTCACTGCAAGAAACCAGGACATGCAGCTAATAAATGTTACAGACTTATTGGTTTTCCAAAAGAATTCAAGTTTACGAAAGGTAAACGTATGGCTGCTAATGTGATCAATGATTCCGCTGATATTGTTACTACACACACATCTGGTGTAGACTCCAACAACTCTTCTTCAGCCTTTACTTCTGAGCAATATAATGAACTGGTCAAACTCTTACAGCAAACTGCAACCATCAGTGAAAATCATGACAAATCTAGTACCATTAATTTTGCAAACTTTGCAGGCATTGTTAATTGTCAAATTTTAAACTCAGCATCCAAATGGATAATTGACATAGGTGCTAGTGATCATATGTGTTTTGATGAGACTTTGTTTTCTGACTTTCATATTCTTTCTAAACCTCATTTCATATTTCTTCCTAATGGTCATTCTTTGACTATTACCAAAACTGGTACCATTAATCTTACACCAGAAATTTCTCTGTTCAATGTTTTGTTTGTACCAGATTTCAAACATAATCTTTTATCAATTTCAAGATTATTTAGAGATACAAATGGTCTTATATTTTTCTCATCAATTTCTTGTTTGTTGTAGGCCCCTTCTCTGAAGAGACCAGTGGTTCTTGGTAAGATTGATGCTGGTTTGTACATGTTACACACACCTCAACATCATCAATCTTCTTATTTGTTTTCAAATTCCGTCTTATCTTGTAATAATGTACTAAACAGTACAATTTGGCATTGTAGACTTGGGCATTTGTCACTTTACAGACTAAAACAGTTGAGTTTTCTTACATATTTTGATTCACTTGCACCTTGTGATGTCTGTCCTAAGGAAAGACAACATTGTATTCCTTTTTCTGATAGTACTAGTAAATCCCTTAAACCATTTAAGCTCATTCATATAGATGTTTGAGGTCCTTATAACACTTCTATATACAATGGTTTTAGTACTAGTAAATCCCTTAAACCATTTAAGCTCGTTTTGGGGTGACTGTGTTTTAACAGCTACTCATCTCATTAACATGTTTCTCACATCTATTCTTGATGGCAAAACACCTTTTGAAGCTTTATTCAATAAATCACCTTCCTATTTTTATTTGAGATCTTTTGGTTGTCTATGTTATGCATCTACTATAAAACAAGGTAGGGATAAGTTTAAACCACGAGCTGTTCCCTGCATTTTTATTGGATATCCAATGGGAAAGAAAGCATACAAATTATACAATCTTTCTACTAAATCTGTTTTTTATGTCCAGAAATGTCATCTTTCTGGAACATATATTTCCATCCATTCCTTCTGATACTCAGACAAATCTTTTTCCAGTCTTAGATTCTCTTGGTCAAATTTTTGATGATTTTTAGTTCACTACCTCTTCTCCTACTACTTCTTCTTTATATTTTCCTTCTTTTTCACCTCCTTTTATTTCTCATCCTCCTTCTTCTCCATTTTTCGATCCATCTTCTCCTAATTCTTCTTTTTCTTCTTCTTCACCTGATTCTGTTCCTGCAGTTAATCTAAGAGGATCATCTAGAATTCCTCAACCTCCATCTTACTTGCAGTATTTTGTTTGTAATCAGGTTTCTTCATCCGTTGATTCTTGTTCTTGTCATCATACTCTTATAAATCAGTGTTTTACCTCTGCCAATCTTGTTTCTCCTAGTTTATCTTTTTCTACTCAATCTCTTCTTACATCTCTTGATGTCTTAAAAGAAACTGTTTCTTATCATGAGGTTGTAAAGTACACAGCTTGGCAAGAAGCCTTGCAAAAAGAATTGGTGCTCTTAATGCTACTAACAGTTGGACCATTGTTGATTTACCTAAGGATAAGAAGGCTATAAAATGTAAATGGGTCTATAAAATCAAACTCAAAGCTGATGGGTCTCTCGAGAGATGCAAAGCTAGATTGGTCATTAGAGGTGATACATAAAAGGCAAGTATTGATTATTTTGAAACATTTTCACCTGTTATCAAAATGACTACTATTAGAGGACTGATCAGTATTGCAACTAAGATGCACTGGCCATTGTTTCAATTAGATGTTGATAATGTTTTTTTACATGGAGATCTTGATGAGGACATTTATATGTGTGCTCCACCTGGTATGGTTTTACCTGCTAATCAAGCTTTGAAGCTTCAAAAATCTCTATATGGTCTAAAACAAGCATCTAGATAGTGGTATGGAAAATTGTCCACTTTCTTAAAGGATAGAGGATATATAAGATCTCAAAATGACCATTCTGTTTTTACGAAGACTATGGGAACATCTGTTGTTCATCTTGCTATCTATGTAGATGATATTTTGGTCACAGGTAGCAATTCAGCTGGAATCCTTGACCTTAAATCTTCTTTACACTCAGTTTTCAAAATTAAGGATCTTGGTGTTTTGAATTATTTTTAGGAATTGAGGTCTTGCAAGAACCCAATGGTGTTATAATGACTCAAAGGAAATTTGCAAATGAATTGTTAACTGAGTTTGCTGATTCTTCCCTTCCTATTCATCAATCTCCTCTTCCTGTACACTTTCAGCTTAAACTTAATGATGGAGATTTACTTCCAGATCCGTTACCTTTTCGAAGAATAGTTGGCAAACTCAATTACCTTACACACACACGACCAGATTTAGCATAGGCAGTCCAATTTTTGAGTTAGTTTATGCATGCTCCTCGTTCCACTCATTGGTCTGCTATGTTGCATACTCTTGGTTATGTTAAGCAGTCTATATCTCAAGGCTAGTTCTTTAACAATAAACCTTCTTTTGACTTAGCTGCTTATTGTGATTCTGATTGGGCATCTTGTCCTAATACTCGACGATCAGTTAGTGGCTACTATATTTCTCTTGGTGGTTGTCCACTTTCATGGAAGTCTAAAAGGCAACACACTGTTTCATTAAGCTCAGTAGAAGTTGAGTATCGATCACTTCGTTGAGTTACATCGGAATTGGCCTTGTTAACACGTTTGTTGGCTGAATTCAAGGTTCCTAATCTTACTCCTATTGCTGTCAAATGTGACAGTCAAGCTGCCATATACATTGCTCGAAATCCGGTCTTTCATGAACGCACAAAGCACATCGAAATTGATTGCCATTTTGTACGAGAGAAACTTCAAGAAGGTTTAATCAATTTGCAACATACAAGTTCAAAAGATTAGCTTGGGAATGTGTTTACCAAGAGTTTGAATAGTTGTGTTCATAAAGACATGATTAGCAAGTTGGGTCTTTTCCCGCCTCCAACTTGAGGGGGCTGTTAATTATTTACCGTGTGCTTCTCACGTGATTAGTTAATTATATTGTTATGGTAGTCAAACGAGAGTTAGTTAGTTTGGTAATGATAGTTAGAACTGTGTATATAAATAAGTTGTAATCTTCATTTCTTAGAATGGAATCATTTTCATAATCTCTCAATTTCTCAAACAACAGATGCGTAGAATTAAACCTATATGTGATCATGTGGTTACTGTGTGTAATACTAAATTCAAGATTATAAGAATTGGGAACAGGGTATTATATGCCTTTGAAATATATTATTGGGGTGCTTGAAGCCTTGAAGTATATAAGTTTTTGATTGAGTATAGTGTCACACCCCGACATTGGAACTTGACGTAATGATTGATATTATATTTATACAGCGAAATAAAGTAAGGCATTTATCACTAGTAAAAGGTTTATTATTAATCAAAGGTTTATTCTAAGTCAAAAATACAATCCTTTCTAAAACTAAAACCTTGAAGTTATGTTCCCATTGCATATCTGTATGATTGATAAAGGAAACCGTTGTAATATATTACTAAGTCAATGGTTGCGAGAATAGCCGTGGAGCAGTGGCGGTGATGGGTCACAACAGCAGCAACAACGCATGTCGATTTGATGAACATTTTGTGGTTAATGGAGGTGATGACCGAGACATGTGGTAGGAAACTTGGTTAGAGCTTGTAGTGTATCGTGATGATAAAACAAGTGACGGTCAACCCTAGTAGATCCATTGACGTAATTGAAGGCTAGTCAACAGTATTAACGAGTTGGACGTGTGTGTATGTATACTAAACGGAAGAAGTGGTAAAATAGTTTGCTTAAGAATAGTTGCTTGCCAAATTTAAAAGATGAGTTCAAAAGTATTGAGCCCTTCATAGTAAAAACAAGAATATGAAATATTAACCTCCTATAGTCCGCACACGTTTTGACAATCGATGTATAAAACTATAAATTAATAACCTCCTATAGTCCACACACGTTGATAATCGATGTATAAAACATGATCATTAGTAGTGGTGTTCAAATTCGGATATCCGAAAATTTCAGACAATGGATTTCACCATCCGAATCCGAATCCGAAATTTTGGATATCTGGAATATCGGATTCGGATTCGGATATCCGAACTGGAAAAGAAATTGTATTATTTAATTAATTTTATAAAATATAAAAAATTTTATTGAATTTTTTTCGGATATCCGAAGTTTTTATTAAAATATCCGAAAGATCTGAAAATATCTAAACTTTATAATTACTGTTTATTATTTTTAAACTTTTATAAAAAATTTCAAATATTTCGGATATCCAAATATTTGAAAATTGTCAAAATCACTATCCGAATCAGAAATTTCAGATTTTAGGATATTTCAGATTCAGATATTTTTTAACACCCCAATATTAGGATGTTTGGATGTTGTGATCTTAATTATATGCGTTAGTAAAGCTCAATTAACTAGATTTATAATGATTATCGTGTTTGGTAAAAATATGAGAAAAAATATTGATAGTCAAGTTGGAGACATTTGATATATTTATACAATATCGTGTATTCATGTATACACATATATTTACACAAGCTAAACCGTGCCTTAATCAAGATTTGGATATAGGATTTATAACCCAACATCTATAAATAAATGTATTTATTTATACATATTGATACACCCTAGTTGGACACGTTGGACACTATGCAGAAATACACATGCGTGTATGAGAAGGATTAATACAAACCCACTTTTTCCTAAAAACTATGAGAATCACTAAATTTTCGCCATTTGATTTCTTTGTTGATCGGACGAAAGGGGTATTATTGTCGTATACATTATGTTTGTTTTTAGTATCCCTATTTTTATACTACTCATCAATCTAAAAAGGAAATAACCGCATATTAAACACAGTGTAATATATGTTTAATTTCAAAGTTAGATATTTAATTTATACTTGAAGTGATCTTTTAACGGTGATTCGAGTTTTTTAGAATATTATTGATTTCTAAATTTTATATGTTATTATTGGATAAGGACACTTGATTCAAGTAATTTGGTTTAAATTATTTATAACTAGATCTTTGTTTAAGTTATTCGAGTTTTAATATTTTTTAATCAAATAACAATCCAACTCATCTAATTTGGATACAAATACTTTTAAGCATTGGTGCAAGATATGAGTTTAAGCCCTTGGAAGGTTTTTCCCCATAAATGTTTCAGACATTTCTGGATGAAAAAGGAATCCAAATGAACTTCTCGAAGAAAAATAACTTCATCATGGCTCTTAGACAACCAATATATGCCTACTGCGACATTGAAACTTCCAAGTTGCATCAGCGTATAGTCTTTCAGAAAATAGTGCTCGCTAAGATTATAGTACAATTCGGAATAACAACATGAGTTATGATGGGTTTTCTATTGGCTATTTATACTATAATTGTTTTCTTGACTTAGTTTGGTCACTAGCAAGCAAAGGTTCAAACTCTAAAGATACAAAACTCTAATCAGCACCGGTATTTGCAGGATCGGATTATGTGGGTGGTTTTTCTCTCAACTCACTGTGAACAACACTCAGCAAGCAGTCTATGAAGAGTTGATCACAATATAACAAGTAACAAGCAGTAAGAAAATTAACACAGCAAGTACATTTTCAAGGTACTTTTATATATTGCTTCTCAACTCAAAGGATTACAAGACACTTGGACTCAAATCGCTTGTCTAAAGAGTTACAGGGAGAAGATATATATAATACTACCTACAGCCGGATATACTTTGATACCAGCTGGACACCTCTAACCTTACATCTATACTACAAGACTTTAGGTGAGGTCTTTCAGACATTTTGCCTGAGAGTAGGTAGTCAGGACATGTCCCTGACTTAACTTTTGTCACCAACTAAAGTTGGTAACATGTACTATCATAAAAAGGTGAACATAGAATAAAGTATGATCAACAACATGGCTCTTTAGGAAGATGCCATGCTGTATCAGAGGTCTGCAGCGGACTGTCAGGGACCATACTTTTATCTGCTGGTCATAGCGATGTCTTCCGAAGGATAAAGTGCTTCGGAACAATAACTTCTTCCGAAGGCACTTATTCTTCGGAAGACTGCTTCTTCCGAGGCTTGGAGTCTTCTTTGTCTTCGGAAGCAGACTTTGTCTTCAGCTCTTTCATCAGACTTTGTCTTCGGAAGCTCTCAGACTTTGTCTTTGGAAGCTCTCAGACTTTGTCTTCGGAAGCTCTCAGACTTTGTCTTCGGAAGCTCGGACTTTGTCTTCGGAAGCTCAGACTTTGTCTTCGGAAGCTCAG
>CM044013.1:37788317-37898317 GCA_024085815.1 Flaveria linearis
GTATATTTTAATGATAACGATAAGGACAATTGTAATGGTTTCAAGGATAGAAACACTAACAATGAGAACACAAGTGTAAAAATGATAAAGCAAGTATAATACCCACACGAATAGTTTATAAAGGTGAGAAATGAACGTTCTAAGAAAGGTTAACGGAATCCACATTAAATGACGGACCTTTTGGTGACGGATGTCACACCTCGAGCAATGAGCTCTAACATTACGGGGACAAGGGCTATTTCTACCCCTGAGAAGCCAATAGTTGGCTTTCTCAAAGTCTTAAAGATTTCGGGCTTCATCTGTCCTAATTTTAGAACATTACCTGTCCCCCTTAACTCTGAGCCTAGTTCACAGTTAAAAATGTGCTGGACATATCTAGGGAACATATAATATTCTAAGGAGGCCAAGTTTGCAAGCTAATTATTATACACGAATTATGAATACCAGAACTTGACCCCATGAACCATCCCATGGACTATGAAAGAGAGGTCCTCTAGAATTTGGTCCCAACCTCCATGCTTGTTAGACAAGCTGTGGATAATAACATAGAGGAGGTTTTTTCATCGAGAGGAAACCTTCCCTTTCTTGAGGCTAGAGTGATTAAGCTTGTCCTCCCCTGCACTATGGCAAACAGTGCCTTCTCCCCATCCACGGTGACCTCTTGACATGTCTTCCAGAATTCCAAAAGTTGATCCTCATAGAGTGGAGGATTAATGGTGAGGGAGGTGAAGTACTTAGACAGAGAAAGAAAGCCATAAAACTCTGAGAAACTTAGATCATTTTCAGAGTTTAATAGAGCAACCTGATTATGTTACCTGTGAAGCTGCATGGAAAATCTGGTTGGTTTCTGCGGTCAAGGTTGGCCATTTGTGGTAGCTTTGAGGTGAAGGAAGGTAAGAACAAAGGCGGTGAATAGGAATTTAGGTTTAGAAAAGTTGCAGATGAAGAAGATAGTGAAAGAGGGGGGAACCGTTGGGTATATTTATATGAAATATACTTGAGACAAAGTTAATACAAAATGATAAACTTTGAAGTCCGAATGTCGGTCCTACCTCTGAGAAAGTGCCCACAAAGGTAATTTTCATGGAAGTTGAAACTATTCCGAAGGTAATTTGTCTTTGGTAGTTTTTTGTGAAAAACCTCCGAAGCCAAATTTTGACTTCAGAAGATATTCCTAAGCTTAGTGAAAAATAGCTTCGGAAGAAAAATTACTTGTAGCATTTTCTCTTCCGAAGAGTATTTGGTTTTGAAAGATATTAAGAGCTGAAAGTTTTATTATTAAAAAGAATAAATCTACCGAGACATAATTGATTTCAGAAGAAATTTGTTCTTCAAATGCTCATAAGTACTTAGGAGCATATTTTTGGCTTCAAAAGAAATATTGCATTTCTTCCGGAGGTAAATTACTTTTAAGTAGTTATGTAATTTGAAGACTTAAAATTATTCCGAAGGCAATGTTAGTGTCTTTCGAAAGAAAATACAGTTGGTAATTTTTCAAAATGCTAAGGAATATTATTTGAAAAAGATCTCTCCCAATATAAACTGGCTTATGTAGGTAATAAATTAGACAACTTAGGACACACACTTCCTTTTAGAAATAATATAGATTAAGTTTTAACAAAATCTATTCAAGATTAATCATCCCAATAGCTAATATAAGATATTTAAATCTCTTTTTATCTAAAGCCTTTGTGAACAGATCAGCATATTGTTTTTTTTTGTTAACCTTGATTAGTTTTATCAATTCTTTTTCATGATTATCTCTAATTAGATGATACTTGATGTTGATGTGCTTTGTCCTTAAGTGCTACACAGGATTCTCTTTGACAGAGATACAACTGTTGTTGTCTATATGGATAGGAGTCTCTTTGAATTTGTATCCATAGTCTAACTTTGATTCTGAATCCAAAGTACTTGAGCATAGCAGCTTGTAGCAGTAATGTATTCAGCTTTAACAGTTGATGCAGATACACAGGATTGTTTCTTGCATTGCCATGAGACTATCCTTACACCAAAGAATTGACATCCCCCAGATGTGGACTTTGCAGTCATGTTGCAGCCACCATAGTCACTATCTATATAAGCATACATAATAAAGTCAGAATTCTTTGAATACTAAAGACCTAGCTTAGGGGAAACTTTGAGATATCTAAGAATTTACAGCAACTAGGTGTGACATCTTGGGGTTAGCTTGATATCTTGCACATTGTTGGATCATGATAAGGCTGGTATCCTAGAAAATCAAATTGATCACAAGACTCTAGGTGAGGTCTTTCAGACATTTTGCATGGGTATTCTTTTTAAGGTTAGAGGTGTCCAGCTTGATATATTTACATGGGTATTCTTTTTAAGAAGTAAAGATGAAACTGCTGAAACTTTAAAATCTTTTATTCTTAAAATAGAAAATCAAATTGATCACAAGGTTAAGATTATTAGAAGTGATCAAGGGACTGAGTTTAAGAACTTCGTTCTTGACTCATTCTGTGACTCAAAAGGGATTGCCAGACAATATAGTGCTCCCAGAACTCCTCAACAAAACGGTGTTGCTGAGAGGAGGAACAGGACACTTATTGAGGCTGCTCGGACCATGTTAGCTGATTCAAAGCTGCCTCTAACATTCTGGGCAGAGGCAGTCAGCACTGCATGCTATGTGCAGAACAGGGTTCTTGTAGTAAAGCCCCATGGAAAAACTCCTTATGAGTTATGGAACAAGAGGCCACCGTTCATTGGCTTTCTAAGGTCCTTTGGCTGCAGGTGTACCATACTTAACACAAAGGACAACTTGGCAAAGTTTGCTGAGAAGTCGGATGATGCTATCTTTATTGGATACTCTTCTAGCTCCAAAGCTTATAGAGTATACAATATCAAGAATCAACAATTTGAGGAGTCATCCAACATAGTTGTTAATGAGCACACTCCTTGTGTTAGGGGGAATGGACCTGAGTATATATTTGATTTAGAATTGTTTCCAAACTATTCTAAACCATCTTGTGAGAATGTTTCAGCTGGAACAGGTGCTCAAACTGATGCAGGACAACTATATGAGCTTCCCAGACCTCTTCCAAATTCTCCAAGAGCTGAAAGGCAGCAAGCTTCAACTATTCACAGATCTGACAGTGTAAATATCTCAAGAAATAGTGAAGCTTCAACAAGTGAATCACTTGATCAACCTCAAAGTTCTTCAGGTGATCCATTACAACACCAGGTTGAGGGAGGTGGTATTCTGAAGGAACAGGCAACTGTTAATACTACTTCACAACCAACCATTGATGATGTTTCTCAATCATTCAATCAGTCCTCATTGAATGACTCTGAAACAGCAGTTGGACAGAGTGATCCAGTTCCTGATCAGAATATGTCTAACTTGGACTTATCTCTGCAACTGGAAGTGATTCCTCGTCTTAGGATTCACAACACTCATCCAACTGAGAACATCATAGGGGATGTCTCTGAGGGTGTGAGAACAAGAAGACAGACTCATCATGGGAATGTCTGCTTGTACTCATGCTTCTTGTCTCAGATGGAACCGAAGAAGGTAGAAGATGCCTTAAAAGATAGTAGTTGGGTTGAATCGATGCAGGAGGAGCTGCTTCAATTCAGAAGACAAAAGGTCTGGAATCTATGCCCACTACCATCTGGTCAAGTACCCATAGGCACTAAATGGGTATTCAGGAACAAGAAAGATGATAGAGGCTTGATTATCAAGAACAAGGCAAGACTAGTAGTTCAAGGATACACCCAGGAGGAAGGAATCGATTATACTGATGTCTTTGCACCTGTTGCAAGACTTGAGGCAGTTAGGATCTTCCTTGCTTATGCTGCATCCAAGAACTTCACAGTCTACCAACTTGATGTCAAGTGTGCTTTTCTATATGGGGATATAGATAGGGAAATCTATGTATGTCAACCTCCAGGATTTGAAGACCCACAGCACCCCAACTATGTGTGCAAACTGGATAAAGCTCTGTATGGGCTGCACCAAGCACCTAGGCTGTGGTATGAGACCTTGTCTCAGTTTCTCCTGAAGAATGGATACACTAGAGGTACCATTGACAAGACTCTTTTCATCAGAAAGAGTGGAGAAGACATTTTGCTTGTACAAGTCTATGTTGATGACATCATATTTGGTTCTTCAAACGACCAAATGTGCAAGGACTTTGAAAGCATTATGAAGCAGAAGTTTGAGATGAGTTCCATGGGAAAAATGGACTTTTTCCTTGGGATCCAGGTGAAACAGATGAAGGAAGGGTTCTTCATAAGTCAATCTAAGTATGTCTCTGACATCTTAGAAAGATTTGAAATGAAGGACTGTAAACCAGCCAAGACACCCATACCCAGAAACCATAATCTTTGCCCTGACCTTGAGGGGGAGGATACTGATCAACATCAGTATAGAGCAATTATTGGTTCTCTGATGTATCTTACTGCAAGTAGACCAGATATCATGTTTGCCACATGCATTTGTGCAAGATATCAGGCTGCTCCAAAGGTGTCTCACCTAGCTGCTGCAAAGAGAATCCTCAGATACCTCAAAGGAGCACCTAAACTAGGTCTCTGGTATCCAAGAAATAGTGATTTCAATCTCTATGGATACTCTGACAGTGACTATGGTGGCTGCAACATTGACAAGAAATCAACATCAGGAGGATGTCAATTTCTTGGTGGAAGGATTATCTCATGGCAATGCAAGAAACAATCCTGTGTCTCTACATCAACTGCTGAAGCTGAATACATCGCTGCTGCTAGCTGCTGTGCTCAACTGCTATGGATTCAAAATCAGATGTTAGACTATGGGTTCAACTTCATGACTACTCCTATCCATATTGACAACAACAGTGCTATCTCCATTACTGAGAATCCAGTGAAGCACTCCAAGACAAAACACATTGATATCAGGTATCATTTCATTAGAGATATTCATGAGAAACAGCTGATAAAGTTAATCAAAGTTGACTCAAATGAACAATATGCTGATTTGTTCACAAAGGCATTTGATGAACAAAGATTTAAGTATCTCATATCAGCAATTGGGATGATAAACATTGAATAACTACCTCTTTTGAAAAACCTTTTTAAATGAGAAATGTCTTGTGTCAATACAATTTAAGCCCGGTTACAAAAGATCTCTTAATTATTCCAAGTGTAAATTCCTTCCGAAGAGGAATTAACTCTCGGAAGATATCCTTGAATATCTTCCGAAGCCAAATTCCTCAATGGAAATTTTCTTCTCGGAAGAGTTTGTGGTCTCGGAAGAAGCGATTGATTTTATATCAGATCTACTTCCGAAACTTATACAACTCTCCATTCGGAAAGACAACTTTACCTTAGGAAGCAATGCTTTGCTTCGGAAGATAAAGTTCCTTCAAAGGACAATCTTACCTTCGGAAACAATATCCTGCTTCGGAAGAGAAATTGCCTTCAGAAGAAAATTACCTTCGGAAATGTTTTACCTTCGGAAGTTAAGATTTTACTTGCAATAAATATCTTTTGGGCCCCACTCTGTAAAAAGTAAAAATTTTGTACTTGATGGTCAGATTATTTAAAATTATCCTTGCCGCCAACATCATTTCTCCGCAGTAAACCACCATACCACCCACAGTAACCCCAAAACAGTCACCCTATCACCGCCTCTACCACTGTTCATCCCCTTTTAAATAATCTTGACTGATCAAATTCATCTTCTTTTACCACTTTACAGCCCTAACTATTCCCTTCACTGTAAAACCCTCAATCTCACTCAAAATTTCAAGCTTACTTTTCTCCAATGGCGCTAAACCCTCAGCACAATCAAGTCGCATTACTTGACTCGTCAAGGGATGCTGACTTCACCCAAATCATCACCTTTCTCACCGAATCCACCTATCTCACTGCACTAACAGTTAACCCCACCGTATACTCCAACCATATGTCAGAATTTTGGAGCAATGGTGAAACTGCAGTACTGAATGGGGTTCGAGTCCTGAGAACCCGAGTTTGTGGCCAAGAGTTGGTCATCAATGAACAGATCATCAGGGAGCATCTTGAGCTTCATGATGATGGGGCTCCTACTGAGTTCCCCAAGGAAGACTTGGAAGGCACCTATATCCTCATGGGATATGGAGGCGATGTCAGCAGATCTACGGTATACAAGTTCAACTTCTCTTACCATTGGAAGTTCTTGCTGCACATCGTTCTACACTGCCTCTCCAACAAATCAGGGGGTTGGGATCAAATCCCATATGAACTAGGATGCCTAGTTCATGGGTTGGTGAGAGGCCTCAGATTCAACTACTCACGATTTGTGTTGAATAACCTAATCGCCAATCTGAGCAGAGATACATTCTTCATGTATCCCCGATTTCTTCAACATATAATCAACTGTGAGATGGAACCAAGCAAGCTTGTCTGCGCAGCTGCTCTTCCTGTTCCACATATGAGGCCTACCATCTTCAAAATCCTGAAGAAGATGTCCACCAACTTCACTGGACGGTACACTCCATTACCTCCAGCGATGACTGAGCGCATAGCTCCTGGTGACATCCCTGTTATCCCCACAGGTGATGAACCCACACCAGCAACATCCACCACAATACCAAAGCCTTCTTTACCCATCAAATCTACATATCAGAAACGACCCAAACGAACCCTTGTTCAATCTACTCTGATTGAACAAGCTCCTCCTGTTCACACCGAAACGACTAGAGTGGAATCATGGGCTCCCACTCAGTCGGAGGTCACACCATCCTTCACATTTGACCTCAATGTGGGTTTTGAGCCTCCTCAGTCTCAAACCCCCGAGCCCGAACCTCAAGCCTTAAGCCCACAGGGTGAGTCTTCACATTCCCCTGTGAAGCCTTCTAGGGACAGCCCCACCAAAGGCTCAATGCTGTAGACATTGATCTAAGTCCCGGGTCAGTAGGACTAACCACCCTCTCTTTCACTGACCTTTTACTCCGTACTGATGAAGAGATTACATCTCTCCATGGCCATGAAGTTGATCTACAACACCCTCTGAAAGATCAACAGAGCCAGGAGGGATCCCTTGTCTCTAGCCCCCATCAGCAGCCAGCTACTGAGGTGAGTCCCACTGATGTGGAGGGGACTCATGTAGACTCAGCTGCCACTACTCAGAGTTTCTCACTGAGCTCTCAGGACAGTGGTAACATCATTAGGACTGAGTCTACGGCAACTTTGCCCATTGACATCTCTGAAAGAGATGACTCTGAGCAAAGGAAACCAGGGTGCCAAGAAACCACATCTGGTGGTGAGAGTGAGCATACTAGGTATGTTATCTCATCTCCCCGTGATTCTTCTTATGAAGATGAGGGTAGTATGCAACTAACACTTCAGTACTTGCTTTCTAAGGTCTCCAACCTGGAATCACAGGTGAGGATCTTAGAATCAAGGACTGCCACTCAGCAACTTGAGATTAACTCTCTCAAGGCTCAACTAGCTGAGAAACAGACGGAGAGGTCTGTTAGGCATGTACCAATTCAGGTCTCAATGACTTCTTCCTCTAGCTCATCTAGCTCTCAAGATGATGCTACCAAAAAGGGGGAGAAAGTTCAGAGACAAACACCTATGGAACCACAGACCCAATTCATTTCCACCCAACTAATCACACTACCTGAGTCATCTCAATCCTTTCTGGAGATTGACTCAAGGATGCTTCAAGATCTCTACAGACTTTTCACAAAGTTTGTATTGAGATCATCCCTAGAACAGCCCAGCCCCGACACCACACTTGCTTACTTTGGGGCTGAGGAGCTTCAAAGACTGACTGCACCTTCTACCACTGTGGAAGAAGTTGGTCAACCTAAGGTCTTCATGGAACCTGAGATTAGCTTCGAAGGGGAAATGGGGACTGATGGCCCAGCAACTGAAACAGATGGGACAGAATTTGCAGCAGTCTCATCTTCCGAAGCTCAAGCTGAAGCTTCCGAAGCCTATATGAAAGCCTCGGAAGAACAAGAAAAATCTTCCGAACCGAAATAGAAGCTGCGGAAGGCTTGTTTCAGATGTCCGAGGAGCTGACCATCACAGATGTCATTGCTGACATAGCATCCGAGGTGGGCAGGGAGGACACTTCTGAAACTCCTCCAATCCAAGCACCAGCTGAACTTCTATCTCAATCACAACCCTCCATTCAAGAACCACCACAGTCAAGCACCATCAAAGACAAAGGCAAAAGAAAACTGACTGCGGAAGAACTTCAGGAGGAGGAAAGGATTGAGAAGGCTAAAAAGAAAGGGAGGTTTCCAACTGAAAAGGTGCTAGCTGCCAGCTCTAAGGCAGCTGCAGCCAATCAGGAAGAAATCAACCTGAAGAGAAGAACAACACTCATTGACCAGCTCATCAGTCTTGGAGCTGTCAATGAGGAAATACTCCTGCTACCACTAGAGGAGTTGGTGACTTTGGAGAGGTCAACCAGGCTACAACAAGAAAAGGAAGCCAGGTTGGCCTTGGAGAAGGCAGAGGAAGAGCAGAGGGAGGCAGCCCTGAAGCTGAGAGAGGAGAGGATCAAATTCCTACTCTCAAGAGGCTTCAGTCTTCCTGAACTGTCTCCACATGACAATGACATGATCCTGCTGCTCCACAATACAGAGCAGGATCAAATGGAGAAGGAAAGGAAGAAGGCTGCTAGGGAGAAGCTAAAGGTGAAGAGGAAGAGGGAGGAAGAGAAGGAGGTCACTGCCACCAAGAAGTCAACTGACAAAGCCTGGATGAAGGACTATCTCCGGGCACATGGCTTCTCTGGTAGGCAAGTGGGACCTATGTCCGAAAGGACACTCCAGCGGATAGTCAGTGAAATCAAAGCTGACATCCGTTTGGGGAAGAGAAGGGAGATGTACAGGAGGGTACAAGGGACAGTCTCAACCTTAGCCACTCAACCACAGCCACAACCCTCTCCTAAACCAACCCCTTTTCCCATCAAACCTGAACCCACTGATGAAACCTTCACCCCTCAACCCACAACTATACCCAAACCTACCACATCACCTCAACCACCCAAACTACCCATCCTAAAACCCAAGACTCAACCCAAAACCACTAAACCTAAGCCTACCCAACAACAACCAAGACAGTCTCCTCAACCTCCTCAACATCTCTCCTTCGAGGAGATAAAGGAGTTGAAGACAAGGCTCATTAACTGTACTACTTTGAGCAGCATCTCCTGTGAGGGAGAGCTTATCAACATCACCTATGTTGATAATTCTTCAAGCTCCCTCACTCTAGGCAAATTTCTTGAATTGCCTAGAGACACTTTGGGCCAGGCTGCAAGACTTCTTGGTCTCAACTCCGATACCCTCAATGCTGAGGAGAAGAGGCTAAGAAGAAGGCTGGTGACTCTACTGGATACCAGGAAAGAGGACAGGATTTCTGGTCAATCTCCTGGGCCTAGAAATGCTATAATCCAGTGGAGGTTCGATGAACCTTCTCACAACTTTGTTGTGGAAAGAGAGAATGGCGAAACCAACAGGCTTAATGCCACCTCTTTACTGCATCTCAGCAGATTTGATCTTGCCGAGCTTGTAGAGAAGCCATTCTCCAATCCCTCCAACTCTGAGACTGCTGCACATATAAGAAATCACATCAGCGGTCTCCACTTGGCTGAACGAAGTCAAAGAGCCAAGATTGAAGAAGAGTTGAAGCTGAAAAGAGTGGAAGACAAGGAAAGATCAACCACCAAAGGCACAGCCTTTCTACAGATGGTGGAAGGTCCTGAATTGGAACCAATAGTTCGATGGGAATATGACTATACTTCCCATCAACTAACTCTTTTCAGAGGGCCACAACAGAGGGTACACAAAATCCAAGGTGACAGGGTCGAGGTGCTGTCTACCAAAGATTTGTACAAGATTCTCAGCATCACAGCAGGAAAGAATGAAGACACTGATAAACACCTGCTTTCCTTGGTGCTGAGAACTTTGAGAAGAAGAGAGAAGTGAAGTTTTGGTAGCATCAGCCTAGGGGGAGTTTGTTGGATCATGATAAGGCTGGTGCAACCAAATTCACTTCATAGTCACTTTTGTTACTACATCAAAGGGCTTCCGAAGTCAAGCAAGAGATCTTCCGAGAGTCTAAGGAACAACAGCTGAAGACATCTTCTGAAGGCAAAAGCTGAAGTCAACTGCTGAAGACAACTGAAGCCAACAGCTGAAGATATCTTCCGAAGACAAAGTCTGATGAAAGAGCTGAAGACAAAGTCTGAAAGCTTCCGAAGACAAAGTCTGATGAAAGAGCTGAAGACAAAGTCTGAAAGCTTCCGAAGACAAAGTCTGATGAAAGAGCTGAAGACAAAGTCTGAAAGCTTCCGAAGACAAAGTCTGATGAAAGAGCTGAAGACAAAGTCTGAAAGCTTCCGAAGACAAAGTCTGATGAAAGAGCTGAAGACAAAGTCTGAAAGCTTCCGAAGACAAAGTCTGATGAAAGAGCTGAAGACAAAGTCTGCTTCCGAAGACAAAGAAGACTCCAAGCTTCGGAAGAAGCAGTCTTCCGAAGTGTAAGTGCCTTCGGAAAGAAGTTATACTTCCGAAGCACTTTATCCTTCGGAAGACAATGCTAAGTCCAGCAGATAAAAGTATGGTCCCTGTCAGTCCGCACGCAGACCTCTGACACAGCATGGGTGACACAGCATGGGTTCTTCCTAAAAGACCATGCTGTTGACCATACTTTATTCTACTGCTCACCTTTTGATGATAGTACATGTTACCAACTTTAGTTGGCAGTATGGGTAAGTCAGGGACATGTCCTGACTACCCACTCTCTGGCAAAATGTCTGAAAGACCTCACCTAGAGTCTTGTAGTATAGATGTAAGGTTAGAGGTGTCCAGCTGGAATCAAAGTATTCCCGGCTGTAGGTAGTATTATATATATCTTCTCCCTGTAACTCTTCAGATAAGCGATTTGAGTCCAAGTGTCTTGTAATCCTTTGAGTTGAGAAGCAATATATAAAAGTACCTTGAAAATTACTTGCTGTGTTAATTTTCTTACTGCTTGTTACTTGTTATATTGTGATCAACTCTTCCTAAAGACTGCTTGCCGAGTGTTGATTCACGAGTGAGTTGAGAGAGAAACCACCCTAAATCGATCCTGCACACATATGCATGTAGCAACCATGATATTAGGCCTGGTGGCTGTAAGATACATGAGAGACCTAATCATAGCCCTATAAAGATGTTCATCTACACACTCCCCCTATAAAGATGTTCATCTACACACTCCCCCTGTGAAGATGCCATTTTCAACTTGCTTCACTTGAATTCCTAGAAAGAAATTGACTTCCCCTATGGCACTCAATGCAAATCTATGCTTTATCAGCTTCTCAAAGTCTTTATAGAGCTTTGGATTAGTTAACCCAAAGATGATGGCATCTACATATACTAGAACCAACATCAAGTCATTTCCTATCCCTTTGATGAAGAGAGTTCCATCTATAGTACCCCTCTTGTAGCCATGCTGACAGAGATACTGAGATAGTGTCTCGTACCACTTCCTTAGAGCTTGGTGCAACCCATAAAGAGCTTTATCAACCTTGTAGGCATAATCAGGATGATCTGGTCTGCAAATCCAGGTGTTGTTTGACATACACCTCTTCATCAATCGCCCAATATAAAAATGCACACTTGACATCAAGTTGGTAGAACTTGAAGTCCTTGGATGCAGCAATGCTAGGAATATCCTAATTGCTTCAAGTCTTGCTACTGGAGCAAAGACATTAGTGTAATCAATTCCTTCTTCTTATGTGTACCCTTGAACAACCAGTCATGCCTTGTTCTTGATAACAAGTCCTCTATCACCTTTCTTATCCTAAACACCCATTTGGCTCCTATGATAGTCTTCCCTTGAGGAAGAGGGCATAAGCTCCAAACCTTTTGTCTTTTGAATTAAAGCAGCTCCTCTTACATTGCTCCAATCCAACTTCCATCCTGCAAAGCCTCATTAACTTTCTTTGGCTCTATCTAGGACAAGAAGTAAGAGTATAGACAAACATTTTTGCCATGGGTTTCTCCTTTTGTTCTCACCCCCTTATCAACATCTCCAATGATGTTTGTGGTAGGGTGTGACTTGTAGATCCTAAGTTAAGGAATCACAACAAGTTGATTAGACAGATCTAAATTTGAGAAGTTTAGATCTGGCAATGAAGTGTCTCCCACCACATCAACACACTTATCAAGAGAAGCTTGGTACAATGAGTGTGTGACATCATTGATGTTGTATTCAATGGAGTGGTTGTCAGCATCAAGAAATTCTTGATCACTGTCACCACTACCATGTCCTCCTACATTTGAAGTTCCTTTATTTGTGATGTGTGCCTCTGAGCTGGAATTTTCAGGCACTTCAGATTGATCAGCCTGATTTGTCATTATTGTTCTGATAGGAGCTTCACCAGCAGGGTTAGTTACAACTGGAACTGAAGTAGTATTCTTAATTGGTCTTCTCAGCTCATATCTTGGGTCAGGATCTTCTATTGATGTATTACCTGTAGATCCTAAAAAATCTTCACAAGATTTATTAAAAAGTTGGTAACTAAATCAAAATCAAATAGCCAATCAGAACCAGAACCTTTCTGTGAAATTCAATATACAGATCGAATATTGCAATCGTATTGTTACCGTTTATCAGATCTGTGATGTGGAATCTCATAGACCTGTTGATAATTTCAAATGAAGATCTATTGCAAGATTTAATATACGATGTGAATGAATGATGAAAAATCAATAACACATATTCATAAATATTTTATTCATTGATATGTATGATTGCTAGGAGATTATAAGGGAGTTTGCAAGAGGTGTCTCTCTCATACAGACTCAACCTAATTGTTTCTCTCACTAGACTAATTCTCTCTTTTTCTATTGTTAGTGCTTACAATGCTTGCTTAAAGTATAAAATACTACACTTAGTCTATTTATGCTCTTTACATAAATGAACAAAATTATATTTAAGCCCTATTGATTACACAAATATTGTTCTAAGTCTGACAAATTCTCTGTTGCTGATGCGTGACTATCGGGTGCTGACATCATTTAGGACGACCTCTGATGTTGACTGTTGACTTTAACCATGGTTGACCAAGTTTGACTTTGGTTAGTTTTCTTCATTTGGTCATATTTTTAGCATAGCTTAACCATGTCGGTTTTGGTAATCATTATGAGATTCGGCACTTATGTTTTGGTAAGTATCATCTTTAAATAGTCCAACAATACTCCCCTTAAGTTGATGCTGCCAAAACCTCATGATTATCAAAACTTTAGATATTTGTTGATGTGCAGTCATGGTGTGTAGTCTTCTCCCTCTTTTTGGTAGCATCTTCTTAGAAGCTTTAGAAAAAGGCAATGAGAAATAGACTTTGTTTCTACATATAAAGACTTTGTTTTGGCACTTGATGGATGTTTCATCAACTTGATCTTCTAGTCTTATTTTGAAGACTTGAAAATGCACCCATTTGCATACACTGTGGATTGCACAGGTAGCAATATCAACAGCTTTATCTCAACTTCAGAAGTGAAGGAGAAGCATAAGACAATCTTCAAACTTGACATATATTCTCCCTTAACAAAAGCTTTGGAGGGTGAGGAACTTTTATGTATGAGACACCAAGTGGAGGATTCTTAACTCTCAACAACTGGCTGCTTAGAGTATAAATTCTCATAATATGATCCACTTTAGGATTCTTTTTGGATTTGATCCATATTGGTATTCTTTTAGCTTTGATCTATATTTGGATTCTTTTATTTTCCTTTTTGGCATGCATCAGCACTTTTAGTGCAAGGTCAACTAGGTCTGTGCTCAACACAACAGAAGTTGTCCTTATGTTTACTTCAGGTCTATATTTACATATAACAAAGGAGAAACAGATGCTTTTATCAATAAGAAATTTATAAACCATTTTTGCATGGTGTGTTTAGGTAACCACACAAGCAAACCCTTGGAAAAGTCATTTCTTACCAATACCCTAAGATGGTTTTGGTCCATAATGCATATTGATTTAGTTTATCACATATATGTTTATCTTGAATCCAAGCTGAGTTTACTGACATATCAAACAGAGCCTTATTGGTCTTTATTGATTTTGAAAAATATATACAGAAGATAGTAGATGAGTGTATATCATTTCTCATGTAAATGCAGAAAGATTCAAAAATAATATTTTTGGACTTTTCTTGATTTTATAATTTTTAGGATTTTTGGTTTTGAGAAAATACAGAAATGGCATGTGTGTTATCAATTCAATAGAGATCATCAACAATTAGTCCATGTAGCAATATACTCAGACTACGCAGATGGAATGAAACATTGGTTGTTTCTTGCATTGCCATCATAGTTTCTGTGAATGATTGATGTCCTACATTGAATCATGGTTAATTTCTTCTCCATTTAGCTAAGTTGCATCATAAACGTCATGAGTAGGAAGAACATTCCTGTCATGGGAAGGGATTAGCCACTGCTAACTTTTCTTGGGTTGACAGACCTCTATAACTGTCCCTATCACACTAGCAAATCAGTTAGATATTTTAACCCAGGCCATTACTGTCCTGAGCTGTCCATTAGCATCTTTATATGTGACTTGTTGGTATGAGTATTATTTTGCTTTATCTGATGATGTATCAGATTCACCTCCTAAAGTTGTTTTCGTTCTCCAACATTGTTTTGATTTTAAACCAACTGACTCAACGTTAGTTTGTTTAACAAAAGGAGTTTGTTTTGGATTTTGAAAGCTTTTGGTTGGCTTAGAAAATATATTTTTCTTTTGAAAGTTTTATGGATGTGTAGTAAAAGATCTTTGTCCTTGATAATGTTAGTTTCTTCTATGCATGTGATCATATTCATCATAAGAATTATAATCTTGATTATAATAATTAGATGGATGTGATCTTTTATGATATCCATTATGCCAATCATTATTCCTAAATATGTCATACTTATGTTGTGTGTATGACTTAGGATAATATCTTGGTACCTAATAATCATGAATATCATAATGTTTAAAATCATACCCATGCCGATATGATCGAGGAGAAGAGTTGCTATGATGTCTGTTTTAGTACTCATGCTCCGATCTCGGTGAGTACGTCTCTAATGGATGATAATATCTTTGACCTCTTCTGTGTTGTGATGTTGGAGATTTGTTGTATGAACACTCTAAAGTGGTATGATTCTCTATGTCATAATTTAAGTTGTAAGGAGTAGGTCTGGATTTTCTTCCCTGATGCTTGTATGATGAAGTAGGATTTGATTAGAACTTCATATCCTTTTGTCTTGATTGTTGTTTTTTCTTTCTCTTATGAGGACATATGTATGTTTTAGTCTCAGTGTTTTACAAAAACATGTTGTATGAATATGAATTGCATGTCTCGTAGAGAATTGTTTGTTGTTTTAGAGTTTCTAATGTAGCTTTTAAGGTTGATGGTTGGTTTGGATCAGGTGTAGAAGACTAAGTCTGACTTTTCTTCTTTCTTTTAGATCTATTTTTCTTCATCTTGATCTGTTCTTTGATTTCTTGTACCTCAAGCTTCTATTTGTTCTTTAACTTCATCTTAATCTTTGCCTTCAGTTCAGCCATAGGCAATTCTAGTTCAAGAAATCCTACTGATTTGAATTTCTCATAGAGAACCATAGCCTTTTGTTTGTTGTCAGGCATTACTGCTTTGGATTTCTATAGTTGTGTTTGTTTTGGATTGATTTCTTTAATGACATGATTGATACATATCAATGTTTGTTTGTTAGGTTGGTTGGTTTCTTCATCATTGTCATCACTTGTAGGATCTCCATCTTGACCATCACATGAATGAAAGGTTTTATTCTATGGTGATTTTGGTTTGAGGAATAGCTTTGGTGTTGTTTCAGGAGAAGTGATTTGAGTGATAGTGGATGGTTTGTCTATTGGAGGATGATCATGCATATTTGAATCTTCTTTTACTGGACTTGTCATTGAAGTTGGCATTTCTGTGTAGTTATCATTATAAGGAGGAGGAAGAACATGGTATGTAATTCCAGCACTCTTCTTATGATCTCTTTGAGCGTGAAATAGTTCTTCTAACTTGCTAGCAGTCAGCTTTAAATTCTCGAGTTCAACTTCTGTTGATGCATGATCTGCTTTTGTCTTTGTTGGAGACTCAGTGAGTCTTGTAACTTGAGCTTGAAGGCTAAATCTTTCTCCAAGAAGTTTGTCTACATCGTTCAGAAGAGAATTGATTTTATATTTAAAGGTTTTATGTTGTATCTTCAATTATGCATTTATAGCCTTTTCTGTATTGATTGCTTGATTTAGACGCTCAATGTAATGTTTCAAGTTATTGATTGTTTTGGTTGTACTTGCTTCTGATATTTTGGCTTCAACTTCAGCATTTGTGTTTGTTAACTTCACATAGAGTTCAGTTACTTTAGCATTCAACTTGTGGTTTTCTTTAAGTAATTTATCAATTTCTTTCTCTAGTAAATTGATTTGATTTGCAGAAATTTGTAATTCCTTTGCATGTGAAGCTCTTTCCTCCTTTATCATGTATGATATATTGTTGCAATATTTCCGATACGCCTGCACTTCATCTATGCATGCTGATGAGCATAAATTGATCTTTCAGTCTTAAGGAATTTCAGGCAATGGAGGAATGTTTATGTTGTTGGTGTTTGTGGCTTTTGCAAGCTCAGCAGCTAACTCTTCAAGTTTGATTTGTTATTGTACCATTTTGTCTTGCAACTGGTTCATCTCTTGAGCTAAACTGATGTTTTGTTGATTTAATGTCTTGATTTGTGCTTGATTATTTCTTTGAGATTGTTCCATCTCTGACTTGCATTTTATCAAATCATTAGACAATGTGTTGTTTGAATTTGCAAGATCACTTAAATGTAAATGCATAAGTTCTTTCTCACTGTGACTGATTACAACTGAATGTTTGTCTTGTAAAACAATGAATTGTTGTTATTGTTTGATATGGTGTTGTTTGGTTGTTTACAGCTTCTGTTTGATTTGTTGCTGATGTTTGGTTGGTTGCAGCCATTGTTTGACTTGTTGCTGTTGTTTGAGTGCTTGCAGCTGGTTTGCTTTGTTTGAATTCATGAAACCTCTTTCTACCTGCATCAAGAAAGATAGCTTGGTTTCTTGAAACACGAGTGTCAGTGAATGATGTCAAAATTTCCGTTTTGTTTAAAAACAAAAATGATTTGAAAATTTGTTTTGTGTTTAAATCAAAATCAAATTTAAACTTTAATTGAATCCAAAGAACTTTGAAACACAATTTAATTATATCGACCTAATTATATAGTTATCTTTGTTCAATTACAATTTAGTTAAGCTTGACTAAGATTAATCTAGCTTAATTTAAAATGTATCAATATCTTATTGCTCCAATTAAAATTTAAATTATTTTTCAAACAATTTTAATTAAACCCAATGAAATTAATCAAATTATAATTTCCACTCAATTAAATTCAATCAAGAAACGGGTTTAATTAATTAATGTTTTAAGTAACCCGATTTAAAAAAAATGTTATGAATTTGTTTGTTTGAAAAATATAACTTTTTTAAAGAAAAATATATATGGTTGGTCAAAATAAAATACAAGTCAAAATTGAAATTCCAAAATTCTCTCAAACTCTCCCGATGCTCTCTCTCTTTCTCTTTGGTCGGCGAAGGTGTTGGTAGCAACGTTGAGATCAGTCAAAAATTTCAGGTGTCGGTTCCAAGACGAAATCAACCAAAATTGAAGATCGGTGGTCGATGGTCGGTTCCAACAGTTGATGATGATTGATGGTCGATGGTTGTTGTTTTAGTCGGTTGGTGTTGGCACAGGGTCTAAGGTCTGTGATGGAGTGGTAGTCGATTGGTGTTGATACTGACGGTAAGGTTGTTTCTCAACTCCTTTTCATCTTGTTCGTCTATTGTGACCAACCCTTTCTGGCTCAATCGTCCGCTATGAACAAGGTAATCTTCGATGTGGACCTGAGTTTGTTCAACGTCCGCTGTGGACCTGTTTGTTCAAAGTCCGTTGTATATTTACTTACACGTCCACTGTGTACTGTTTTGGACCTGTTCGATTCAAGTCCGCTATGGAGACATGTAGCTTAGTGTGTCCGCTTTAGACCTGTTTTGTTTTCAACAGATTCAACTCGTCTGCTGTGAAGTTAAACGTCCGCTATGGATAGAATGGACAGAGTTGTGAATATTCGTTGTGTATGTTGTTGTTTGCTTATCCGCTATGGATTGAATATGGATTGGGATTGTGTGATTTAAACCGTCCGTTGTGATTTACAATTAATGTCCGTTGTTGACAAGGTGAGTGATTTGTGAGCAGTGAAAATTATCACATCAGCTGTGGAAAGTTTTCTTCATCAGCTGTGTAAAGTTTCTGTTCCTCGGCTATGTACACTTGGACAAAATGGATGTTTGTTAGATATGAAATTTTTGTGCATCAGCTGTGCGTGTCACACATCAGTTGTGAAGATGATAAAAATGTATGCTTGAAGTGTTTGCCAGCTATGGATTTAAAACGTCAGTTCTAGATAACACTTAAAAAATTCTCCTATTATGAAAAATAGAACGCCATGAACAGTGTCTTGGGGGCACTTTCGGTATTTGCCTTCACCTCGGTTGCTGTGCCTACGCCTTAAACATCCGCAGATGTTAGGCGGTGGCTGATTCTTCCATGGGTGCTCCTCTGCGGTTGGTTGCCGTCCTCTAACCCTCTCTGCCGACCTTCGGGTGCCCCTATGTCGGCGTTTAGTGCTCAATGGTTTTGTTTGTGGGTGGCGGCTCCGGTGGAGCCGTCTATCGCCGCCGCCTGTGCACGGCGGAGAGGGAAAGGCAGAGATAGACTTGTGTGGTTGTTCACGGCCGCCGATTGCGGCGGCATTATGTCGGTTTGGTCTCTTTTTCGACTTGATTTTGAGGTTTTCAGATGGTGCCATATACGCGGCCGCCTCTGTTTCTCCGCCTAGGTTCAGACCGCCTTGCCCTCGGTCTTGAAATCGGTGGCTCAAAATGGCAAAATAGTGGGGAAAGGGCGTTGCCGATTTGTCCTCGTCGCCGTCGTTGTCGGCGGCCTTCGGGTTGCCCGGCTTCGTGCATGGTGGTTGATTTTGAGGTTTTCAGATGGTGCCATATACGCGGCCGCCTCTGTTTCTCCGCCTAGGTTCAGACCGCCTTGCCCTCGGTCTTGAAATCGGTGGTTCAAAATGGCAAAATAGTGGGGAAAGGGCGTTGCCGGTTTGTCCTCGTCGCCGTCGTTGTCGGCGGCCTTCGGGTTGCCCGGCTTCGTGCATGGTGGCGTGGTGCTGGTTAGTAGCCCATGGAGGTGCGAACTTCGTGTTGTCCGCCGATTGCTTTTTGGAAACAAAGCTTAAACCTGGTTTGTCGCCCGCCACCGTCGCCGCTGATGACTTTTCGGCTGAACGGTGGCATGCGTGGTGGGTTGGTTATGATTTGTCGCCTTCCGAGGTTTAGGGCTACACCTAATCGATTGTGGGATTTCATGCTGGCCTTTTGTTTCTCTGCTGTGTGAAGTTTTCTTTTGGGTGTACCTGATCTTAACCCTCACTCCTGGAGTTTCTGTTTTGTTGTCTGCCTCTGAGTTCTAATTTTTTGTTGGTGATGATGGCCAAGGCCACCCCGAGCCCTAATCTTATGTTTGTTTGTGGTATTGCTATGATGACTGTGGTGGCGATGGTTTCTTGGCGTGGCATTCTCTGAGATGGCAAGTGTGGTGTTCCGCACTTGCAACCTGAGTTGCAGCCATGTAACCAAATACCCAGATCTGAGCTTCATGTTTTAAATTTTTATGATTTGTTTTGCTACTTGCTTTAGTAACATATATCTATGTGTTACACGAGATGTGTGTTAACGGATTTAAGCCAAACCTATGAAATTTTTTAACCAAACATTTAATCACATTTATTTGGTTTGGTTTGGTTTAGGTGCCTTGACGTAAATTATGTTCTTTTAACTCTCATGCACCTTCGGTTTAAGAAATATTTAGTTTTGAGTGACGCTTTGGCAATTACGTTCTTTCCTATATTAACCTGTCGGTTTGTGATGTGATGAAACAATTAACTTATGATTGTGATGATGGGTTGTCTGGGCGTCGGTTTTATCCGTTTCCAAGACGCGCAACGCGCGTCGGGGCATCACACCTAGTTAAAGTTTAAGATGTAATTAACCGGTTGTACACTCGCTACAAGCGCTGTAAGTGGTTATAAGTTAAACCTAAGGTTTATTTTAGATGAAATAATCAAACCATTTTTTAATAATGCCACAGATTTTCAGTGCATCCAACGAGCTAGATTAATTATATTTTTTATGATTGGTGCCACTTTATTTCCTGATACTTCTAGCAATTGGGCGCACATAAATTATTTAAGTCATATTGAAAACTTAAATAACTGTGGTAGGCTTAGTTAGAGAAGTGCATTTTTAACATCTTGTATAGACAATTATGTAAGGCAACAAGTGTCACAAATCGAGACGTTGGTGTGCCTTTATTCTTGTTGCAATTATGGGCATGGGAAACATTACCTTCTATGTGTCCTCGGAATACGAGATCTATTGATTTCGGATTACCATATGGTGGATGGTATGTTAAAAAAGCTTATGTACTATTTTTAAGTAATCTTATATTTGTTTAGTTAACCGGGTATATTTGAAAACTTGATTACACATGGAATGGATACTTAGTTATGTAAACACCACTCCGCACTGTTTGAGTGCGTATCTGTAACACCCGTATTTTGAAGGGAATAAAAGGGCAAAAGAGAAAGAAAAAGAATAAAATGAAAGTCAACCCCAAAGTTGAGGGACCAAAAGTGTTAAAGAGCACAAAAGCAATAAAAGTTGGTAAAAATATGGCATGGCCGCCCATTTCACCCTGCACAAACACTTTCATTCGGTTTTTAGAGAGAGAAACAGTAGAGACTTCGGATTTTAGAGAGAGAAAGAGGAAGAATTCGAATTCAAGGTAAGAATTAGTGTTTTTAAGTTGTGTTTTGGCTAACAAACCGAAAGTATGTGTTCTTATGTGTGTGTTTATGTGTTCGGGTGTGTTTATTTGGGTTTTATAGGTGTTGAAATTGTAGCAAACGGGTTTTTGAAGAAGTCATACCCGAGAGACTGCTAAGGTGAGTTCTAGACCCCGGTTTTTACTTGTTTTAAACTCTTTTGGGGCTGAAAATGTATTAAACGATTTTTACTATGTTTATGTATTAATACCCGTATGTATTTGGCATGTTCGATGATGATTATTAGATGTTTATGTGTAGTACATGCTTAGAAGGACCTTGGTAAGCTTAGAACAATTAGGCTTGATGTTTGGGTTTGGAAATATCATAGTAATAAGTTGGACTGAAGGTTGAAGTGCCTACATAAGGCTCATACGCCCAAAAGTTTGCCTTAGAAATGTTCTAAGTAGGGTCATGAGTCCAAATAGTTCTCATGTGCCCAAACAGTACCTAATACGCCTAAGACTCATGAGCCTAACAGTGCTCATGTGTCTGAAAATGACTTAGAAAAGTTAAGTGTAAGGTGATGTGCCCAAACAGGGCTCTTACACCTGAAAAATAGGCTTAAAAGCCTCAGTGTGGGGTAATGAGTCTAAACAGTACTCATGTGCCTGAGATTTTGACTTAGAAAACTAAGTGTAGGGTCATGTGCCCCAACAGTGCTCATGCGCCCAAATAGCTCATACGTCCAAGGTGAAAATAAATACTAAGTGTAGGCTGGTGAGCCTACATAGCGGTGAAAAGCCTGAACAGGGCTCATGCGCCCAAACAGGGTTCATGCGCCCAAACACTTAGAAATTTTTACAGAATTTTCTGGGAGTCTGTGCCTTAGGGATTTTATCGAGGTTGACTAAGGACTTATAAATGATGATGTTTTATGCATAATATGATCACTATGATTGCTCCATATTATAGTTATTGCTATTATTATTATTACTTATAGTAAGTGACTTTACGTGGTATGTTATTATCGTAACGTAAAGTATATTGTAATAATAAAGTGAAAGAGCAATAAAGAAAAGAAGTGGAACATAAATAAAATGCTAATAACTCTTGCAAGCACATAGGAGGGACACGACCGTGTTATCGTTATCTCAACTGTGTTGCAGGTTAGCTACCCTTTATGCACACAGGGTCAATCAATTGAGATTGGCGGGACCTTTGTAGCGTGCCCTGGGTGATTGGGTCGGCCTTGTACATAGTACACATAGCCCTTTCGAGGGATACAGTTGACCCTTTCGGGGGGATACACATAGCCCTTTCGAGGGATACAGTTGACCCTTTCGGGGGGATACACATAGCCCTTTCGAGGGATACAGTTGACCCTTTCGAGGGATATAGATGGCCCATCACCCGTTTTTCATCGCGCACATAGTTGGGGCATTGCGCATTGGTCCACATAGACAGTGAAACATAAAGTTAAAAAGTTTACATACAAGGCATACAGTACAGAGAACGAACAATATTTGTTCATATAGTTAATACGTGCTCGCATACACAGTACAGAGTTGTAATTTACAGAAAAGAGTATTTTCATATACAACATATAGAAAGTATTTTATTATGTATAAAACTAGAGCTCACTCAGCAACGCTGACTTTTATACATTTTCAGTTGGCAGGTAAATATTGCTGAGGATGGCACGAGGGTGAAGCTACTCGGCAGGGAAAGTCTGACATCCATTCTTAATAGAAATCGTTGTTGCTTTGTAATGCAGTTAAATTATTCTTTTGTAAGCTGATTAAATCAAGGTGTATTGCTTAGCAATAGTGTTGATAATGAAATGAATGACTTTTGTTAAATTAATTCCGCTGCTTAAATTTGTAAACCCATAATGTTTATTATAATTACTGCTGTGAATGACCAACTGTGAGGTCTCCGGGAACGGGGCCTTACAAGTTGGTATCAGAGCCAAAGTTTAAGTAAAACGGGTAAATTTTTTCAAAATAAACCTAAACTTAAACTGAAAATGGGACAGAAGAAGGGATGTCAGCCCGAGTAGCTATGTGCCATCAGGTATTTCTTTCTTTAAGATAACCAGAATTATGTGCGTATGCTACTTGACTTATGTGTTCTTAGTAGATTTAGATATTGATATAGCTAGGATAGGAAATGCTTGGGGTGTGAAAAGTAAAGTAAGTGGCTAATCACAACTGGCCACTGTAATTAGGGACTTACTATACTTGACATAAACTGGGCTATTACCTTGAATGACTATTTTAGTGTTTGAATCTTATAGTGCTTAGGAAATGGCTGGGAAGAAACCTACCAAAGCTTCTAGAGGTAGAGGTAGACCGCGTGTGACTAGGAGCAGAGCTAAAGCTCCTGAGACGACCCATGAGAACCCTGAGGTTCATGATCGGAATGAAGGAAACGAGAATGCCAGCCTAAATGCCTCAACTAGGGAGGCGATTGCTGATGAGGTACACCAGGTCCTGCAGGAAGTTATGCCATCTGTAGTGACCGATGTTATTCGAGCTGTGAGGAACGAGGAGAGAAAGGAGAGGGAGGACAGGAGAGGGTCGACTGGGAAGGAAAGCAAGGGAGAAGAGGAACGACCGGATCCCGAGATAGTAGTGTCTGATGAGGAAGAGGATGATGTGGTGGGGGTGACGACCAAGGGATGCAACTATGGGGCATTTCCAGAGGTGTAAACCCCCGACTTTGGATGGAAATGGCAACGCTGCTGCTACTCACCGCTGGGTGAGGGAAATGGAGGCAGTGTTGGAGATCAGTGAGTGTCGCGAAGATCAAAAGGTGAAGTTCGCAACTCACTCTTTTACCGACTCGGCATTATGTTGGTGGGACAATATTGTCCAAGCTGAGGGTACTAGAGCCATCGGGAAGATGCGATGGAAGGAGCTGAAACAACTAGTGATAGAGGAGTTCTGTCCTCATAGGGAACTGGACAGGATCGAGAGGGAGTTCCTGCAATTCGAGGCGGGAACCATGACCTACCAACAGTACACCACCAAATTTAATGAGATGGCGAGACTGGTGCCGGATCAGGTGACGCCGATGTCTCGAAAGATTAACCGGTATATTCAGGGACTGCCAGCTGATATTCGCAGGCACATGATTGCTGCTAGGCCGAGCACCTTTAGGTCGATAGTGGATCTGGCTGGGAGGCTTTACAATGAAAGGGAAGTAACGGTGGTGGAGGTGAAGAAAGCCGGTGGTAGTGACCGGAGTTGGAATGGAAAGAGGTTCAGGCGGGGTGGTTTCACCCCGAACAACAAGAAGATGAGAATGGATGACCGTAGGGTGCGGTCGTCTAGCTCGGGGTCGAAGAAGTGTGGCAAGTGTGGAAGGGAGCATCCTGGTGAGTGCAGAATGGGGATGAACGTATGCATTAGGTGTGGCCAGCCTGGCCATATCGCTAGAGACTGTAAGAAGCCGAGGGCGGAGAGCTCTGGAGCGGGGAGTAAGAAGCCGGAAGAAGGAGGGCCGAGGGAAAGTGCTAGAGCTTACACCATGACCCGGGAAGAAGCCAGAATGGATCCCGATGTCGTGTCAGGTATGTTTCTAGTTAATCAAACTTGTGCCTCTGTATTATTTGATTCTGGTGCTAGTAGGAGTTTTATTTCTACTACCTTTTGTGCTAAGTTGTCTGTTAGTAGTAGGGGTATTAACGAGCCTTTTGATGTAGAAACTGCTACCGATAAGTCCACCAAAGTTACTAATGTAATAGAAGATTGTGCCATAGAATTAGAAGGTCATAGGTTTGCTGCCAAATTACATGTGATGCCCCTAGGTGGATTTGATGTAGTGCTAGGGATGGATTGGTTAGCAACCTATGAAGCGAATATTGTGTGTCGTAAGAAGATGATTAGACTGACGGCGCCTGACGGAAGTCCGGTGACAATATACGGTGATCGGGTTACGACGATTCCGAAAGTGATTTCGATGGCGGTGGCGGGAAGGTGCATGAGGCGTGGATGTAGCACTTATTTGGCCTACGTGAAGGATGCGGACACGCCAACACCCCAATTGTCCGATGTGCCGGTGGTGTGTGACTTCCCCGATGTATTCCCAGAGGACCTATCAGGCGTGCCACCGGATCGCGAAATCGAATTTCAAATTGACTTGATACCCGGTGCCCAACCTGTCGCTAAGGCACCGTATCGATTAGCTCCGACTGAGATGAAGGAGTTAATGGAGCAACTGCAAGAATTGCTCGAGAAGGGTTTCATCAGACCGAGTATCTCTCCTTGGGGTGATCCGGTCTTATTCGTAAAGAAGAAGGACGATAGCATGAGAATGTGTATCGACTACCGTGAGTTGAACAAATTGACGATAAAGAATCGGTATCCGTTACCGAGGATTGACGACTTGTTTGACCAGCTCCAGGGTGCCAGTTGGTTCTTGAGAATAGATCTTAGATCTGGCTACCATCAATTGAAAGTAAAGGAGCAGGACATTCCTAAAACAGCCTTTCGTACGCGCTATGGTCACTACGAGTTTCTCGTCATGTCTTTTGGGTTGACCAATGCGTCAGCCGCTTTTATGGATTTGATAAATCGAGTGTGGCGGCCGATGTTGGATAAATCAGTGATTGTGTTCATCGATGATATCCTGATTTATTCGAGGAGCGAAGAAGAGCATGCCGGTCACATTCGGGAAGTGTTGGAGACTTTGAGAAAGGAGAAACTGTATGCTAAGTTCTCCAAATATGCTTTCTGGCTACGCGAGGTGCAATTTCTGGGTCACGTGGTAAATGCAGAGGGAATCATGGTGGACCCAGCAAACGTTGAGGCTGTGATGCAATTGAAATCACCAAAGACGCCATCCGAAATTCGTAGCTTCTTGGGATTGGCGGGCTACTACAGGAGATTTATTCAAGACTTCTCCAAGATAGCCTCACCTTTGACTAAATTGACCTGTAAAGACGTGAAGTTCGTGTGGGGTCGAGAGCAGGAGAGTGCCTTTGAGGATTTGAAGACGAGACTAACACAAGCTCCTGTCTTAACATTGCCCGAGGGAAATGACGACTTAGTGGTCTATTCGGATGCATCTTATTCTGGGCTAGGTTGCGTGTTGATGCAACGTGGAAGGGTAATAGCTTATGCATCTCGACAACTAAAAACCCTTGAAGTCAACTATCCCACACATGATCTAGAACTAGCCGCGGTGGTTTTCGCATTGAAGATTTGGCGGCACTATCTGTAAGGGACTAAGCGCACCATCTTCACAGACCACAAAAGCTTGAAGTACTTTTTCGAGCAAAAGGACCTGAACATGAGGCAGAGGCGATGGTTGGAACTCATAAAGGATTATGATTGCGAAATCCATTACCATCCGGGCAAGGCCAACGTGGTGGCAGATGCCCTTAGCCGGAAGGAGAGACCCGAGCCGATTCGGGTAAAGGCTTATCAGTTGATCATGACCTTCGACGTGATGACACAGGTTAAGGAGTTTCAAGACGAGGCTTTGAATGAAGACCGTCTTAACTCCGAAAGGATGAGAGGTCTAGTTGCGGAATTGGGTGAGAACACTCTTGGTGTTAAGACCCGATTCAGGCGAATATGGATTCCTCGTTTCGGGGATCTACGTGTGAGGATTATGGATGAAGCACACAAGACTCGATACTCCATTCATCCTGGTGCCACAAAGATGTATCAAGATATGAAGAGAGATTATTGGTGGCCGGGTATGAAGCGTGACGTGGTGGTGTACGTGAGTAAGTGCCTTACTTGCCTATAAGTGAAGGCGGAACATCAGAAACCATACGGGAAGATCCAACCGTTGGACATACCTGAATGGAAGTGGGAACACATCACCATGGACTTCATTACTAAGCTACCTCGCACATCGAGGGGATGTGATACTATCTGGGTGATTGTCGACCGACTAACAAAGAGTGCCCACTTCCTACCGATCCGCGAGACGTATTCATCCGAAAGATTGGCGGATCTGTTCATCAAGGAAATTGTAGCTCGTCATGGTGTGCCGGTGTCTTTCGTGTCGGATCGTGACACCCGGTTTACGTCGAAGTTTTGGAGGAGATTCCATGATGCAATGGGGACGAGGCTACACATTAGTACAGCCTATCATCCTCAGACGGACGGTCAGTCTGAGAGGACGATACAGACGCTCGAGTATATGCTTCGAGCATGCGTGATCGATTTTGGAGGAAGTTGGGATGATCACTTTAGCAGAATTCTCGTACAACAACAGCTATCTTGCCAGCATTGGTATGCCACCTTACGAGATGCTATACGGTAGAAGATGCAGGAAGCCCGTATGTTGGGGAGAGACTGGACAGAAAGAGCTGGGAGGTGTCGAGGTGATCGAAGCTACGACTGAGAAATTGGAAAAGATCAAAGCCTTCATGAAGGCGGCGAAGGATAGACCAAAGTCGTATGCTGACAAGAGGCGAAGACCAATAGAGTTCAAGGTTGGAGACCGAGTCATGTTGAAGGTCTCACCTTGGAAAGGGATCATCCGATTCCGGAAATGTGGTAAGCTAAGCCCAAGATATATAGGACCTTTCCGAATCATCGCACGAGTAGGAGAGGTAGCCTATCGACTTGAACTTCCAGATGAGTTATGTGGAGTTCATCCCACATTCCATGTATCTCATCTGAGAAAGTGCTTAGCTGACGAAGATATGATTGTTCCGCTGGAGGATATTGAAGTAGACGAACAACTCAATTACGTTGAGCAACCAGTGGCAATCATAGATCGTAAAGAAAAGAAGTTAAGGAATAAAGTGGTTCCCCTTGTGCGTGTACAGTGGAAGAACAGGAAGGGATCTGAGTCTACATGGGAGACTGAAGAGGAGATGAGACAACATTACCCACCTCTGTTTGAGGAATAACAGGTTTCGGGGACGAAACCTATATAAGGGGGGTGGACTTGTAACACCCGTATTTTGAAGGGAATAAAAGGGCAAAAGAGAAAGAAAAAGAATAAAATGAAAGTCAACCCCAAAGTTGAGGGACCAAAAGTGTTAACGAGCACAAAAGCAATAAAAGTTGGTAAAAACGTGGCATGGCCGCCCATTTCACCCTACACAAACACTCTTATTCGGTTTTTAGAGAGAGAAACAGCAGAGACTTCGGATTTTAGAGAGAGAAAGAGGAAGAATTCGAATTCAAGGTAAGAATTAGTGTTTTTAAGTTGTGTTTTGGCTAAGAAACCGAAAGTATGTGTTCTTATGTGTGTGTTTATGTGTTCGGGTGTGTTTATTTGGGTTTTATAGGTGTTGAAATTGTAGCAAACGGGTTTTTAAAGAAGTCATACCCGAGAGACTGCTAAGGTGAGTTCTAGACCCCGGTTTTTACTTGTTTTAAACTCTTTTGGGCTGAAAATGTATTAAACGATTTTTACTATGTTTATGTATTAATACCCGTATGTATTTGGCATGTTCGATGATGATTATTAGATGTTTATGTGTAGTACATGCTTAGAAGGACCTTGGTAAGCTTAGAACAATTAGGCTTGATGTTTGGGTTTGAAAATATTATAGTAATAAGTTGGACAGAAGGTTGAAGTGCCTACATAAGGCTCATACGCCCAAAAGTTTGCCTTAGAAATGTTCTAAGTAGGGTCATGAGTCCAAATAGTTCTCATGTGCCCAAACAGTACCTAATACGCCTAAGACTCATGAGCCTAAACAGTGCTCATGTGTCTGAAAATGACTTAGAAAAGTTAAGTGTAAGGTGATGTGCCCAAACAGGGCTCTTACACCTGAAAAATAGGCTTAAAAGCCTAAGTGTCGGGTAATGAGTCTAAATAGTACTCATGTGCCTGAGATTTTGACTTAGAAAACTAAGTGTAGGGTCATGTGCCCCAACAGTGCTCATGCGCCCAAATAGCTCATACGCCCAAGGTGAAAATAAATACTAAGTGTAGACTGGTGAGCCTACATAGCGGTGAAAAGCCTGAACAGGGCTCACGCGCCCAAACACTTAGAAATTTTTACAGAATTTTCTAGGAGTCTGTGCCTTAGGGATTTGACCGAGGTTGACTAAGGACTTATAAATGATGATATTTTATGCATAATATGATCACTATGATTGTTCCATATTATAGTTATTGCTATTATTATTATTACTTATAGCAAGTGACTTTACGTGGTATGTTATTATCGTAACGTAAAGTATATTGTAATAATAAAGTGAAAGAGCAATAAAGAAAAGAAGTGGAACATAAATAAAATGTTAATAAGTCTTGCAAGCACATAGGAGGGACACGACCGTGTTGTCGTTAGCTCAACTGTGTTGCGGGTTAGCTACCCTTTATGCACACAGGGTCAATCAATTGAGATTGGCGGGACCTTTCTAGCGTGCCCTGGGTGATTGGGTCGGCCTTGTACATAGTACACATAGCCCTTTCAAGGGATACAGTTGACCCTTTTGGGGGATACACATAGCCCTTTCGAGGGATACAGTTGACCCTTTCGGGGGGATACACATAGCCCTTTCGAGGGATACAGTTGACCCTTTCGAGGGATATAGATGGCCCATCACCCGTTTTTCATCACGCACATAGTTGGGGCATTGTGCATTGGTCCACATAGACAGTGAAACATAAAGTTAAAAAGTTTACAGACAAGGCATACAGTACAGAGAACGAACAATATTTGTTCATATAGTTAATGCGTGCTCGCATAAACAGTACAGAGTTGTCATTTACAGAAAAGAGTATTTTCATATACAACATATAGAAAGTATTTTATTATGTATAAAACTAGAGCTCACTCAGCAACGCTGACTTTTATACATTTTCAGTTGGCAGGTAAATATTGCTGAGGATGGCACGAGGGTGAAGCTACTCGGCAGGAAAAGTCTGACATCCATTCTTAATAGAATCACTGTTGCTTTGTAATGCAGTTAAATTATTCTTTTGTAAACTGATTAAATCAAGGCGTATTGCTTAGCAACAGTGTTGATAATGAAATGAATGGCTTTTGTTAAATTAATTCCGCTGCTTAAATTTGTAAACCCATAATGTTTATTGTAATTACTGCTTAAATTCGTTCATTCATTTACGTTTCACTTTTCTTTATTCATTAATCTTTCACTTGATTAATAATAATAATTTCTGTCTTGATCAAGAACATACCACGTAAAGTCACACAATAATTAATTATTAATAACACTAATGGTAAGGTTAACAAAAATAGTAATATTAATAATATTAATAGGGAATCATAAAAACAATCATAATTATGCTTGGAATCAGGCATTTAATAACCCTAGTCAACTGTCGTGGCAAACCCTAATTGCTCAGACTCCCATAAAAATTCCTGAAAAATTTCTAAGTATCAGACGCATAGGCCCTGTTTGGATGCATGGGCCCTGTTCAGACGCATGGGTCCTGTTCAGGCGTCTGGCCCTGTACTTGGTTATCCTGAGCAAACTATCTAGACGGTTGGGCACTATTAAGGCGCATGGGCCTGACTTAGACGCATGGGCACTTAGGCGGTTGGGCACTGTTCAGGCGTTTGGACCTATACTTAGCCATTTTTCCCGTAGACGCATGGGCCTGTTTAGGCGCATGGGCCCTGTTCAGACGGTTGAGCCCTTTTCAAATGCATGGGCTCACTTAGCTTTTCTAAGGCAATTTCAAACGGTTGGGGGGTACTGTTTAGGCGGTTGGGCATCAAGTGTTCACTTAAACAACATAAATTAGTCCCAATTCATTCTAAATCGATATCTAAGCTTAGTTCTATCATTCTAAGCATCAAAACATACACATACATCATAATAATAATACCAAATGCATCCAAATCACACTCACCCACATTCACATTCAAAATATACTTACGGGTGTGAAACCCAACTTTATAAAAACGTACATACATGCATTTTCCAGTCCCAAAATCATTCAAAATATGTTTAAAAAGGGGTTCTAGAACTCACCTTAGTTGTTTTCGGGTTTGAACCCTTCTCTTGAGCTTTCTCAGACGTTTCTAGCACCTAAAACCCACTCACATATACAACCCGAACACACAATCACATTTATAGGCACATAACCGAAATTAGAAACATCTAAAATATCATAAAACTAAGAATTCTTACCAGAAACTTCGAACTTTCCTTCTTCTTCTACAAATCTCCGAGAATTCTCTGTTGTTTTCTCTCTCTAAAAATATCCAAATGTGGATGTGAATAAGCAACATGGGCGGCCGTGTTGCTTTATTCACCAACTTTCAAACCTTTTGTCCTTTTGGACACTTTTAGCCCTTCAACTTGGGTTTTATAGCTTTTCCTTTCCTTTACTTTTATTCTTCCTTTATATCTAAAAAAATAATCGGGTGTTACAAGTCTACCCCCCTTATAAAGGTTTCATCCTCGAAACCTGTTATTCCTCAAACAGATGAGGTAATGCTGTCTCATCTCTCCTTCAACCTCCCATGTAGACTCGGATCCCTTCCTGTGCTTCCACTGTACTCGCACAAGGGGAACCACTTTGTTCCTTAATCTCTTCTCCTTACGATCAATGATCGCCACTGGTTGCTCCACGTAATTGAGCCGTTCATATACTTCAATGTCTTCCAGTGGTACAATCATATCCTCGTCTGCTAAACACTTCCGCAGATGAGATACATGGAACGTCGGGTGAATTCCACTTAACTCATCTGATAGTTCCAACCTATAGGCCACCTTTCCTACTCGTGCAATGATTCGGAATGGCCCTATATACCTTGGGCTCAACTTGCCCCGCTTCCTGAACCGAATGATACCCTTCCATGGTAAGACCTTCAACATAACCCGGTCACCTACCTGGAACTCAATCGATCTACGCTGCTTATCGGCATACGACTTTTGACTATCTTCGGCTGCCTTCATGAAGGCCTTAATCTTTTTGGGCTTCTCCGTCGTAGTCTCAATCACTTCAATGCTCCCTAACTCCTTCTGATCAATGTCACCCCAGCAAACGGGTGTCCTACATCTCCTACCATATAGCATCTCGTAGGGTGGGATACCAATACTGGCATGATAACTGTTGTTGTACGAGAATTCTGCTAACGGCAGGTGGTCATCCCAACTTCCTCCAAAATCGATCACGCACGCTCGAAGCATGTCTTCGAGTGTCTGGATCGTCCTCTCAGACTGACCGTCCGTCCGAGGGTGATAAGCCGTGCTGATATGTAGTCTCGTCTCCATCGCATCATGGAATTTCTTCCAAAACTTAGACGTAAACCCGGTGTCGCGATAAGACAAATAGACACCGGCACACCATGACGAGCTACAATCTCCTTGATAAATAGATCCGCGAGCCTCTCGGAAGAATACGTCTCTCGGATCGGTAGGAAGTGAGCACTCTTCGTCAAACGATCAACTATCACCCATATAGCGTCATACCCTTTCGGAGTACGTGGTAGCTTCGTAATGAAGTCCATAGTAATATGCTCCCACTTCCACTCGGGTATAACCAACGGTTGGATTTTCCCGTACGGCTTCTGGTGTTCCGCCTTCACCTGTAAACAGGTAAGGCATTTACTCACATACTCCTCTGCGTCGCGCTTCATACGCGGCCACCAGTAATCTTTCTTCATATCATGATACATCTTGGTAGCACCGGGATGAATGGAGTATCGAGTCTTATGAGCCTCGTCCATGATCTTTCCACGTAGATCTCCGTAACGAGGAATCCACATTCGCCCGTATCGGGTTCTAACATCGAGAGTGTTTTCACTCAACTCCGTGACTAGACCTCTCATCCTTTCGGAGTTAAGACGATCTTCTTTCAAAGCCTCGTCTTGAAACTCCATGACCTGCGTCATCACGTAAGAGGTCATAATTAGCTGATAAGCCTTCACCCGAATTGGCTCGGGTCTCTCCTTCCAGCTAAGGGCATCTGCCACCAGGTTAGCCTTGCCCGAATGGTAATGGATCCCGTAATCGTAATCCTTTATGAGCTCCAGCCATCGCCTCTGCCTCATGTTCAAATCCTTCTGCTCGAAGAAGTACTTCAAGCTTTTGTGGTCTGTGAAGATGGTTCACTTCGTCCCGTATAAATAGTGCTGCCAAATCTTCAACGTGAAAACCACCTTAGCTAGTTCTAGATTGTGCGTGGGATAGTTGACTTCGTGGGTTTTCAGCTGTCGAGATGCATAGGCTATTACCCTTCCGCGTTGCATCAATACGCAACCTAGCCCAGAATAAGATGCATCCGAATAGACCACTAAGTCTTCATTTCCCTCGGGCAATGTCAAGACAGGAGCTTGTGTTAGTCTCGTCTTCAACTCCTCAAAGGCATCCTCCTGTTCTCGACCCCACACGAACTTCACGTCCTTGCGAGTCAATTTTGTCAAAGGTGAGGCTATCTTGGAAAAGTCTTGAATAAACCTCCTGTAGTAGCCTGCCAATCCCAAGAAGCTGCGAATCTCGGATGGCGTCTTAGGAGACTTCCATTGCATCACAGCCTCAACCTTTGCTGGGTCCACCATGATTCCCTCTGCATTTACCACGTGGCCCAGAAATTGCAACTAGCGTAGCCAAAAAGCACACTTGGAGAACTTAACATACAGTTTCTCCTTTCTCAAAGTCTCCAACACTTACCAAATGTGACCGGCATGCTCTTCTTCGCTCCTTGAATAATTCAAGATATCATCGATAAACACAATCACTGATTTATCCAACATCGGCCGGCACACTCGATTCATCAAATCCATAAAAGCAATTGGCACGTTGGTTAAACCAAAGGACATAACGAGAATCTCATAGTGTCCATAACGCGTACGAAAAGCTGTTTTAGAAATGTCCTGCTCCTTCACTTTCAATTGATGGTAGCCAGCTCGAAGATCTATCCTCGAGAACCAACTAGCACCTTGGAGCTGATCGAACAAGTCGTCGATCCTCGGCAACGGATACCGATTCTTTACCGTCAACTTGTTCAACTCACGGTAGTCGATACACATTCTCATGCTACCGTCCTTCTTCTTCACGAATAAGACCGGAGCACCCCAAGGAGAGATACTCGGCCTTATAGAACCCTTATCAAGAAATTATTGCAGTTGCTCCATTAACTCCTTCATCTCAGTCGGAGCCAACCGATATGGTGCCTTAGCGACAGGTTGAGCACCGGGTATCAAGCCAATTTGAAATTCGATTTCGTGATCCGGTGGCACTCTTGATAAGTCTTCTTAAAACACATAGGGAAAGTCACACACCACCGGCACATCGGACAATTGTGGTGTTGACGTGTCCACATCCTTCACGTAGGCCAAATAAGCGCTACATCCACGTCTCATGCACTTTCCCGCCACCGTCATCGAAATCACTTTCGGAATCGTCGTAACTCGATCACCATATATCGTCACCGTACTCCCGTCAAGCGCCGTCAGTCTAGTCATCTTCTTACGACATACGATATTCGCTTCATAGGTTGCTAACCAATCCATCCCTAGTACTACATCAAATCCACCTAGGGGCATCACATGTAACTTAGCAGCAAACCTATGACCTTCTAATTCTATGGCACAGTCCTCTATCATATCAGTAACTCAGTGGACTTACCAATAGCAGTTTCTACGTCGAAGGGCTCATCAATGCACTTACTACTAACAGGTAGTTTAGCACAAAAAGTAGCAGAAATAAAACTCCTACTAGCACCAGAATCAAATAACACAGAAGCAAGAGTTTGATTTACTAGAAACGTACCTGACATAACATCGGGGTCCGTCCTAGCCTCCTCCCTGGTCATGGTGAAAGCTCTGGCGCTTACCTTTTGCCCTTCAGTTCCAGCCATCTTCTTTCCCCCGGAACTCTCCGCCCTCGCCCTTCTATAGTCCCTGCTCATATGGCCCTCCTCACCACAGATATAACACCTCAGCGCCTTACAGTCTCTGTAGATGTGGCCTGGCTTCCCACACTTGAAACACATGTTGAGCCCCAGCCTGCACTCCCCTGTATGCTCCTTCCCGCCCTTGCCACACCTCGGGGGTCTCGAGCTTGCTGACCCTGCCCTACGGTTATCCATTCTCATCCTCTTGTTGTTCGGGACGAAACCACCATGCCAAAACTGTTTTCCGTTCCAGTTCCGGTCACCACCACCAGCCTACTTCACCTCCACAACCGTAACCTCCCTCTCATCATAGAGCCTCCCGTCCAAATCCACTGCCGACCTAAAAGTGCTTGGTCGAGCCGCGATCAAGTGGCTACGAATGTCGACTGGCAATCCCTGGATGGACCGATTGATCTTTCGGGACACCGGCGTCACCTAGTCTGGTAGCAGCCTCGCCATTTCGTTGAATTTGGTGGTGTACTGTTGGTGGGTCATGGTTCCCGCTTCGAGTTGTAGGAACTCCCTCTCGATCTTATCAAGTTCCCTGTGAGGACAGAATTCTTCAATCACCAATTGCTTCAGCTCCTTCCATTGCATCTTCCCGATGGCTCTGGCACCCTCAGCTTGGGTAATGTTGTCCCACCAACACAACGCTGATTCAACAAAGGTGTGAGTCGCGAACTTCACCCTCTGGTCTTCGCGGCACTCACTGATCTCCAATACTGCTTCCATCTCCCTCACCTAGCGGTGAGCGGCAGCAGCATTGCCATTGCCATCGAAAGTCGGGGGCTTGCACCTCTGGAATGCCCTATAGCTGCATCCCTTGGTTGTCACCCTTACTGCATCATCCTCTTCCTCGTCGGACAATACCATCTCAGGCTCTGGTCGTTCCTCCTCCCCTTTACTTCCTTTGTCCGCTGATCCCTTCCTATTCCCCTTCTCCTTTCTCTCCTTGCTTCTCACAGCCCTAATGACTTCAGTCACCATAGACGGTAAAACTGTCTGGATGACCTGGTGTAGTTCATCAGCAATAGCCTCCCTAGCTGAGGCGTTGAGGCTGGCATTCTCATTCTCCTCACTTTGACCATGAACCTCAGGGTTCTCATGAGTTGTCTCAGGAGCCTTGGCACTGGTCCTAGTCACACGCGGTCCACCTCTGCCTCTAGAAGCCTTGGAAGATTTCTTCCCAGCCATTTCCTAAATGCTATAAGATTCAAACACTAACACAGTCATTCAAGGTAATAACTCAGTTTATGTCAAGTATAGTAAGTCCATAATTATAGTGGCCAGTTGTGATTAGCCACTTACTTTACTCGTCATACCCCAAGCATTTCCTGTCCTGACTACATCAGTATCTAAATCTACTAAGGGCAAACGGATCAAATAACATGCGCACATAATACCGGTTAACATTAAAGAAACTACCTGATGGCACGCAGCTACTCGGATTGGCATCCCTTTTCTTTTCCGTCCCATTTTGAGTTTAAATTAAGGTTTCTTTTGAAAATACTTGCCCATTTCTCTTAAAATTTGGCTCTAATACCAACTTGTAAGGCCCCATTCCCGGACAACTCACAGTTGGTCACTCATCGCACATAAAACATACAGTTATTTTAAACATCGCAGCGGAAATTAATTAAAACCATTTTATATATGTAATGACAACTTTTGCAAAGCAATACAATACGGTTGCAATTGCAAAATACTGTAATTACATTACATCACAAAAATGTCATTCTTATTCTAGTGGATGCCATCCTAAAAATGCTAAGTAGCTGCCCCGTGCCATCCTCAGCAACTTTACCTGCCAACTGGAAAACACATAAAAGTCAGCGTTGCTGAGTGAGTTCTAGTTTTATAAATAGAATACTTTACTTTCCATTCAAAACCGTTCTTTACTTTCATACGTGATCACACATCATACGTACACTTAGGTAATATCATTATTATCTTCATCATCGTTCATTTCGTACTTTTATCATTATCTTTCCGAGTCTTTTGCGACAACAGATTCGCTCACCTCATTAGCAATCTCACGGATTGCACGTCTTCCGAGTCTTTTGCGACACAGAGTCGCTCACCTCATTAGCAATCTCAAGGATTGCTCGTCTTCCTAGTCTTTTGCGACACAGAGTCGCTCACCTCATTGCCAATCTCAAAGATTGACCCTGTGTGCATCTTTCGGGGTAGCTAACCCGCATCACAGTTGAGCTAACTACAACAAGGTCGTGCATCTCTTTACATCTGCTTGCAAGACTTTCATTCATTCATTTACGTTCCACTTTTCTTTATTCATTAATCTTTCACTTGATTAATAATAATAATTTCTGTCTTGATCAAGAACATACCACGTAAAGTCACACAACAATTAATTATTAATAACATTAATGGTAGGGTTAACAAAAATAGTACTATTAATAATATTATTAGGGAATAATAAAAACAATCATAATTATGTTTGGAATCAGGCATTTAATAACCCTAGTCAACTGTCGTGGCAAACCCTAATTGCACAGACTCCCATAAAAATTCCTGAAAAATTTCTAAGTATCAGACGCATAGGCCCTGTTTGGATGCATGGGCCCTGTTCAGACGCATGGGTCCTGTTCAGGCGTCTGGCCCTGTACTTGGTTATCCTGAGCAAACTATCTAGACGGTTGGGCACTATTAAGGCGCATGGGCCTGACTTAGACGCATGGGCACTTAGGCGGTTGGGCACTGTTCAGGCGTTTGGACCTATACTTAGCCATTTTTCCCGTAGACGCATGTGCCTGTTTAGGCGCATGGGCCCTGTTCAGACGGTTGAGCCCTTTTCAAACGCATGGGCTCACTTAGCTTTTCTAAGGCAATTTCAAACGGTTGGGGGGTACTGTTTAGGCGGTTGGGCATCAAGTGTTCACTTAAACAACATAAATTAGTCCCAATTCATTCTAAATCGATATCTAAGCTTAGTTCTATCATTCTAAGCATCAAAACATACACATACATCATAATAATAATACCAAATGCATCCAAATCACACTCACCCACATTCACATTCAAAATATACTTACGGGTGTGAAACCCAACTTTATAAAAACGTACATACCAACGCATGTGACACAGAATGTTGATGATACTCAACTTCCTCTTGTCACACAACGTTTCCGCGGAAGGGGTAGAGGATGAGGGCGGGCTGGTCGACAAGTTGTTGATGATAATGTGGAGCAACAGAATATGACAGAACAAAGAGATCCCACGGAACAACAGTTCGACTCCCATTTTTAAGCCAAATGGGCAACCCATATTTTTTTACGGTGGTACCTCAAGTACTCAGTTTCCACATTTTAGTCAAATGAGTACCCAGAATTTTGAAGAAGGGGCATGTCAAATCCTTATCAAAACCCTAATACTAGTTATCAACAATTATTTCACCATTCTTCCCCGCTACCTTATTACCCTTAATTTCAAGAGACGGCTCAATTAGTTGACCGGTTTTTAATGCATCTCCTTGCCCATTCGACTTAAATGATGAAGCAACAAACGATAATGATGACACTCGTTAGATATTATTTCTTTTATATTTTTAGCGATGTATTTTTAGGTTTTTAATTATGTAATTTTTTATGCTTTTATCTATTAATTATAGAATGCAATTTTATCATAAAATACAAACATAAAATACAATATTATTAGAATAAGCATCCAAAAACTAACAAGTAGTATAAAAAGTAACAAGTAAAGCAGTAATACAATAAAGAAGATCACTTGTAGGTCTTGCATTTGATTATCATTTTTGTGAACCATTCAGGGTGACTATATGTATAATGATACTGATAAAAATCTTTTGCCATATAGCATCGATATCTTGCACACGTGTCTTTAAAATCTCCCTCCATACTTAAGGATTTTCCTTGAACTAGCTTTTGCATTAACATACAAACAAAAACCCCTGAATCACCACCAAGGTCACCCCCATCCTTAGGCAAGTACTCCTCGGTAGTTGTAAAAGGCATGTCATCCCCTTTATCAAGATGTATAAACTGTCCAGTATAATTTCTTTTCCAGTAACCAATCTGTTCCATGGGACGGTAAAAATTACATGGAATAAAATCAAAAATAAGGAGAACAAACTTATGATATAGTTCACGATATAAGTTATTTGACCAATACTGAAGGATCTCCATTGTATGCAAGTTAATTCTGATAAGTAGCCAATCTTTTATTGCTTTTATAAGTATTGGAATATAAACATATTGCACCTCCCAAAATGGAGGGTACAACTCATCAATTTCGTTGGCATAATTGACAGGCTTGACATCTTCCCATACACATAAGTCATCTCGAAACTGAGGAGGTAAAATTGTCCCATTAACCCTGATGGTTCAAATTTCACAAGTTTTTCACGTCTCATCCGCATCATCCATTGTTATGATATAAAGTATTAACATCTAATAAATACTATCTAAAACTAATTTATTTAACTGCAATATATATAAGAGTTTTACCAATGGAGAAAGACAACCATCACGTTCGTAGCCTAATAAGCATCCGAAAATCCTTCCCAAGCCATTTAGCACCAAACAGAACTGAAACACAATATGGCACATCCCCGTTGTTATAGAAGTCAATAGCATCTTTTGACCAGTTCTTAGATTTTTCTTCATCTGCAACTAAAAATGGTGTATGCACCGGGTTGTTTTCTGATGAAGATGATTCATGTTGCTTCTTAGGCTGCCTCAACCTTTGTAGAATTGAACTCGTCGATCGAATTTCATAAACTGGTTCTTTACCGGGGCGGTGTGCCATTTTTATAGGTTATGTGGTGTTTTTTTAGGAATGGAAGTTGTGAAGGTGGAGGTTTTTGATGAGAAGGGTGGTGGTATTTATAGGTGTTTTTTTGAAATAAATTAGTTAATATTTATATTTTATAATATAAAACTAACATAATAATATTAAACAATAATAACGAGCAAACATCAAATAAAATTAATATACAATAATCTTTTCATGAATATGAGTTTGGACAAGTGTTCATGTTATAATCTGTTTGTCTACATATTGAACATCTACGTATGACAGGTGCATCTAGATGATGATCATCCATCTCATTATGTATCCTTCTCGTGCGCCTCCTACCTCGTGACGTGGTGATTTTTGATGGATTGCCTCTTATCCTCCAAACTGGGTTCGTCCAATAATCAAGGTAACGAAGCGGGTAAAGATGACCGTTATACTATTCTTGATAAACAATAGTACTGTACACCTGATGAACAATGTTATAAGGTGATTCACCTCTATGGCGACAAACTGCAATTGCATGTGAGCACAGGAATCTTTGCATCTGCCATTTACCACACGTGCAAGTTTTGTTTTTGAATTCTACTGTATAATCATTTCCACCAGCTTCACTTGTTTGGATCTTTGATAGAACTCTATACCTAGCCTCTCTGTAATCAAACTCGGTTATGATATGCTCTTGCGAGTTAATATTACGTGCATTAAATAAACGCCATATGCGACGGGGTAACATGGTGTTGCAGTTGGTTGCGATGTCAGTATGCTTTCTGAACTGTTCGACTGTTTTCTCGAACATACAATTAATAATAGCTTTTACTGGCATAAGCCTGACACCTCACAATGTATTGTTGAAGCTTTCTAAAATGTCCGTCGTCAGGTTACCCCACCGACGATGATTTTTATCGTGTAGAAGCATCCATTTACTCTCTTTAATAGCTTTTAAATATTCCCACGCTTCTAGATTGACATTTGTCATTTGACTTACACAATAGTTATACTTCCTTTATTGGGTGGTGCTTCCGATAGACCAACATAGCCTTTTTAAGCTAGAAACCTTGAACTTTTGCATGATATTACTTCGAACATGTCGAAGACAAAATCGATGCACAACATTATTTTTCCACTCTTTAAGAGTGTTCATAGCACGAATAATTCCTTTGTGCCCATTGGAAATAACACACAACTTTTTTTCCAAACAAATAGAATTGTGGTGAACTGTAATTTGTGACCAAAATTGTTGGAAAAACCAACTCCAACTTTCTATCGTTTCTTCATCTACAATTGCATAAGCTACCGGCATTAAGTAGTTGTTTGCATTTTTCGCAACTGCAATTAACATTTTACCATGGTAGGAACCTTTCAAGAAAGTGTTGTCAACAGATATCACCGGCTGACAATAGCTGAATGCTTTAATTATTAGACCGAATGCCCAAAACACATATTTAAATGTGTAATAAGCAGATGTACCGGTAGGATGATGTAACACCCGGTTATCTTTTTTTAGGCAAAAAGAAAGAATAAAAGCAAATGAAAAGAAAGAAAATGCAAGTAACCCAAGTTGAGGGGCTGAAAGTGTCCAAAAGGACACAACTTTTGAAAAGTTGGTGGATAAAGAAACATGGTCGCCCATGTTGCTTCTTACACCCTGACATTCGGATTTTTCTAGAGAGAGAAAGAGAAAGAGCGCAGAAACTCTCGGGAATTTTAGAAGAAACAAGAAGTTCGAAGTTTTTGTTAAGAATTCTCGAGTTTATAATGTTATAGATGATTCTAGACTTGGTTGTATGCTTATAAATATGATTGTGTGTTCGGGTTATGTGTGTATGGGTTTTAGGTGTTGAAAACATCTAAGAAGGGTCAAGAGAAGGGTTCGAACCCGAAAACAACTAAGGTGAGTTTCTAGAATCCCCCTTTCTAACATGTTTTTAACTATTTTGGTGCTAGAAAATGCATGTGTATATGTTTTTATAAAAACGGGTTTTTACCCCTATATGTGTATGAATGTGTATGTGGGTGGGTGTAAATTTGGGGATTATAAGTATGTATGTACATGTTATGATGCTTAGGATATTGGTACTAAGCTTAGATTACGATTTAAAAGGATTTGGGACTGATTTATGATGTTAAAATGGGAATTAGTTACTCAACCGCCTAAACAGTGGACCATGCGTCCAACGGTCAAATTGTCTAAGTATGCCCAAATGCCCAAGAAGCCCAACCTCCTGAATAGTGCCCAACCGCCCAAATAGTGCCCATGCGTCTAAGTAGAAAAATGACTAAGTGTAAGCCCAAACGTCTGAACAGGGCCCATGCGCCTAAACAGGCCCATGCGTCTAAGTAGAGAAATGGCTAAGTGCAGACCCAAACGTCTTAATAGGGCCCATGCGTCTAAGTGAAAAAGAGACTAAGTTAAGTCCAGACATCTGCATAGTGGCAAAACGTCTGAACAGGGCAGAAACGTCCAAACAGTGCCCATGCGTCTAGACCCTTAGAATAATTTTCTGAAATTTCAGGAAAAATAGAAAGTCTAGGGTTTTGACTAAGGTTGACTTATGGGTAATGATTACCTAATTTAAGTATAATTATGAGATGTTTTGGGGTTAAGGGTTGTATGTATGATGTATCATGGGTATAAAATGTATGAATAATGTACCGTACGTATGATGTGTTATCTTTTAATAATGACTAAACGTATTTGTATTAAATTGTAAAATACGTTATATATTATGTTATTACTTTACTAGTATGACAAACGAATGAAACAACGTAAAGAATAATGTAACAAAATGAAAGATAACAAAGATGAGAAATGGAATGTAAAGAAAGAAAGAATGCATGTATTAATGAATGAACGAACGTAAGAATGGCTTGCAAGCAAATGAAAGGAGGTGCACGACCATGTGTCGTTAGCTCAACTGTGATGCGGGTTAGCTACCCCAAAGGATGCACACAGGGTCAATCTTTTAGATTGACAAGGCCCTTTGGTATGCCCTAGGTGACTAGATCAGCTTCGTGCACAATGTCCGTGGTTTAATTACCACAGGTCCAGCATCAGCTTCGTGCACAATGTTCGGGGTAGGACCAAACGGTTTGTATGAACAGGAGAGATGACTTGCCTTAGGTGACTGGATCAACTTCATGCACAATGTTTGTGGTTTAATTACCACAGGTCCAGCATCAGCTTCGTGCACAATGTTTGGGGTATTGTTCATCAATCCATATGAATGTAAAAGAATGATGTAACGTACTAAAGAAAGAAAGAAAGAAAGAAAGAAAGTAAACAAAGTACGAAAGTGAAAGAATGATATGAGTACGTTACGAAAGAATGAGAACGAAAGTAAGAGAATGTTAACAAAAAGCATGAGATGAAAGCATGCTATGAATATGATGATGAATAACGAATGTTAAAGGAAGTTAAAAGTAATATTCTCTATTTGTACGTATGATGCATGAACGCATAAGAAAGTAAAGAAAGGTTTTAACGAAAGTAAAGTATTTTATTTATAAAACTAGAACTCACTCAGCAACGCTGACTTTTATTTGTTTTCCAGTTGGCAGGTAATAGTTGCTGAGGATGGCACGGGGTGACTACTTGGCATTTTTGGGATGGCATCCATTCTTATAACAATGATGTTTTTGTGATGTAATGCAATTTATAATGTTTTGTAATAGTTAACTGTATTGTATTACGTTGCAAAAGATGTCATTAAAATATAAGAAATGGTTTTGATTAATTTCCGCTACGTTGTTTTAAATAATTATATGTTTTATGTGCGATGAATGACCAACTGTGAGATGCCCGGGGACGGGGCCTTACAGATGATGTAACCATTCCACGATAACATGATTCTTCTCTTGTAATGCGTTGATGTACGTAGGTAAATGCTCAAAGTTACTGTCCGAGCTACCATAAATATTCTCAATAGTAGCTTTTCTAGCTCGCCAGGCTTTATTATATGAAACATCAACATTCAACATGTTTTTTAAATGTGCTTGAATTTGCTTGATGGGAAAAGCAATATCTTGACGAATAAAATGGATGATACGGGTAACAATATCTCGACATTTGAAACTTCTATTGTTTTTACCAATAACAGTACCAAAGCAATTATGTGCATTCACCCATCTTGAAATTCTCCACATGTGATGATCATGGTTCTTGAAAGCATAAACATACCATGTACATGGAGCACCATTATGAAGATTATTGTTGTAATTAGGGCTAGTGCTGTAGCACTTTGCTCTCCATTTTGTACGTTTACTTTCAACTACTACAGCCTCTCTGTTACGTGCAAGATTCCATAACCGCACCGCATGCATCGCTTCATCTTTCAATTTAAAGTACATGCCAACACGTATTTCTTTTGACTCTTTATTCCATATATCCATATGGTCTTCATCGTCAAAATTAGCAGCTTTATAATCTCTTAACTCTTGAGGATCTTCAGAATAGTTCACCTCCCCGTAAGATCCTAGATTAACAGCAGAATTATAATTGTTTGAAAATCCATAGTTGTTGCTGTCATCATCACTGGATTCTTCTTGTGATGGAATGAGTTCAATATCTTCACTTCTATCTAAAGTACCATCAATAGAATTATCAAAACCTCTATTATCATCATCGACTTGATGATGATAATTAGTTGAAGGATCGGCTTCATAAATATGATCTTACATTGCCTTGATGATGAAAAGTGCTTGACGGACCGGGTGCTTCTTGTAATGCCCGGGAAAAGTCAAAATGAGCCAAGTAATAATAATGGGCTTAGTTAGGGGTTATTTAATATAAATAAGAGGAAAATGGATTATGGACTGAATTAACCTTAGGGTTATGTGTTATATGAGTTTAAGGTTCTATGAACACCCGGTATATAAACACAAATCAGCCACATTCATCCTCATTTGCAACCAAATCCCCAACTTTCTAGAAAGAGTGTGTGGGGAGAGACAGTGGAGAAAAGTGAAAATTTGAGGCTTTAATGATCAAAGGATTGAAGATCTGCGTTTTTGGGCATCAAACAACAAGAAAAGAGCAAGAATCCAGGTAAGAATTATCATCCAAACGTCTCTTTAGATCATACCCGGATTATAGGGTTTTGGGGTTTTGAAAAGTGACAAAGAATCATAAAAAATCATGTTTTGATGCATGAAAACATGTAAAAAGCTTAGATATAAATTCATGGATGAAAGTATAAGGTTTTGGACGTAAAAAGTTGAAGTTTTGGGTCAAAAACGGGCTGAATCGTCATTTTTATGCGTCCAGAGAAACTGTGAGTTCGTCCAGAGAAACTGTGAGTTCGTCCAGAGAAACTGTGAGTTCGTCCAGAGAAACTGTGAGTTCGTCTAGAGAAACTATCAGTTCTTCCAGTGAAACTGTGGGTTCTTCCAGAGAAACTATAGTTTCGCTGGTAATTTCACAACCATGAAATTTCAATGAAAGTTGGGCGAATGTACCATGCGAAATTGGTAGAGAAACTAGCAGAGAAACTGGTAGAGAAACTGTCAAAGAAACTGTCAGGAAAACTGGCAGAGAAACTAGCAGAGAAAATGTCAGCAAAACTGTCAGCGAAACTGTCAGCGAAACTGTTAGCGAAAATGTCAGCGAAAATGTCAGCGAAACTGTCAGATAAACTAGCAGAGAAACTGGCAGAGAAACTGGCAGAGAAACTGTCAGTGAAACTGGCAGAGAAACTGTGTAGAAAATGATCTGTTTGCATGTTAACTTAAATACAGATCGTGTACTGTGAGCATACTTTAGGTGAAGTTATTTGCAAAGACCAAATAAGTTCTAGATCCCCTATTTACAAGTTTTTCTATGTTTTGGGGCTGTTATGCATACTAAATATACATTTTGATAATATTGTTTGTCGTTCATTTTGATGAGAATGTGAATGTATGTTTCATGATATTTCTTACTTGGTGTGATATATACTAATTAAGAATAAGTATTATGTAATGAATCTTATACTTTGATTTTATGTGCCTTATATGTTTATACTTGATTATGTGATTATATGCCTTATGTGATTCTTCTTATACTTTGAATCTTATCAATGCACACACGAATCTTAAATTATATTCTAAGGCATTGTGTGCCTAAATCAAATGATTTTCAAAATGAGCTTTGAATCGTTATTCGTGGTTTTCAAATTCGTCAAAGTCTGTGTCTTACAACTTGAAACATGTAATGCTGGAAGAGTGTGATGCCTGTATCTCGAGGTGTTCTGTCTAGGAAAGGTATTCATATAAATCCAATTCAACCGATGGATCCGTTTACCTTACCTGGAAACCCTTGGGGTGAGTGTCCGCTTATAGGTACGCATGTCTTCATTAAGGTTATAGTTGACCTAATACTTTGATAAGTCAACGTAATGCTTTGGTTTGTAAACCTAACATTACACTCGAAACACCTTGTTAATTTGAATCGTCTTATTATTGATCTTGTCTTCTTGGAACTTAAAACTCATTACCCAATTCTCACAATGACTTTTAATAGTCTTTTTGAATGTCTTTCCCTCAAAATCGCACTTATTCTGAAACCTCATTACAATGATACTCTTATTCTAAACTAAACCATTAATCTTAACAAACACGATTCTCGTATCAACTTTAAAGTAATGTAACATTGAAACCTCAATGACTTAGTAAACAAGAATCGATTATCTAAGAACCATGTCGAAGTTATTTGCTTGAGAAGCTCCTATAAATTCACATCTCATCCAAAAGTGTCTTAAAAAATATCTCGTGTTTGTCGAAAACACTCTCGTATTGATCTAAACCTTGGTGTTGTATTCATGACAAAACCTTCCTAATCGTCATGCATCGTCTGGAATACAAAAGCTTATCAACTAAAATTTTAAATTGATGCTCTTATACACTTTCTCAAGAGACGCCCGAAATCTCGAATCATGAAATTTAACAAACTTAAGCATAGCAAAACATCATAATTAAACTTATTGAATTTAAACGTTCCCAAAAGTTCACTTGCAAACACGAAATGAAATTCAAGTCTCCTTATATCTTTGAAATCAATCTTCTCGTGAATAAATTTCGGGACGAAATTTCTTAAAGTAGGGGAGACTGTAACATCCGCCATTTTCAAGTTATAAACCCGAACTCGAACTAAAATCAAACTTTCATAAGATATGAATTTCTTTATTTAACTTATTTTATTTATATTAATGAATTATATATATTAGACGTGTATTTTAAACAATATCGTGAATTGATTTATTCAAATTATCATTTAAACAACTTATAATAACTCGTTGATTTATAAATAATTCTTATAAAATTATAAACTTTATTAATCATGTTACAAAAAATAACTAAATGGAAAAGACTTTATTAAAACTTATAAAGTTATAAAATGAATTTTAATAAACTTATAAAGTTTTATTAGTAATTATGAATTTTAAATTAATAATCAAATTATAAAGTTTACAAGTTTTATAAAAGTTATAATGATTAACAAATAGATAATTTGAGTGATTATTCAATTTGATTTTATAAAGTCTATAAAGATTTTATTAAAAAACAAGTTGTTAAAATTAGATTCTTCATAAATTTAAAATTTAAATTGTAATTATTATTTTATTATTTAATTTTATATTTATTTTAAATTCTAATCATAACCCCCTTTTAAATGACTTATAACTCACCATTAACACCATTCATAACCTCCTCCTAACCTCAACTATAAAAGCCAGGTTTATGCCTCACTTTTCATTTAGTCATTCTCTAAAAATCTCTCTAACAAACCTTTCTTCCATTCTTTGGTTTTGATAAAATTCAAGAATTTTCTTTTACAAGTAATCTCAAGAAGTTTCTAAGACTAAGGTAATCTTATATTGATTTATATTAAGCATTCCTATATTTTTAATCATCCTAACATCAAATTGTTCTCATGTTCTTACTTTTATTTTTTCTTCTACCAAATCTTTTTTTTATCATTATCATTTGATCACTAACCTTCTAATATTTACTAATATTATAACAATCACTAAAATTCTTAAATCAAGCTAACACCACACTAATGTAAACAAAGAATCCCGTTTGCATATGGACGGCTATGCCGCCACATTCGGTTATTCCACAAGATTATTTCCCTAAGTGATGTTGTTGGACCAAAAGAACCAATGAGCCAAGATCAGGAAAACCTCTAAGTCCCACATGACATCACAACAACTTCTGAAGACTCCCATCAGCTATTGTGTTCTCTTGCTTGAATGTCAGACTCGAGAGCATCTTAGCTCCAACCATCAGTTGTTCTGACAAAGTCTGAATAACAAAGTATGAAGATCAAAGAATTGAAAAACAACAGCTGAAGAAGACTCCAAAGTACTGAAGACCAAGTACTGAAGTCTGAAGTACTGATCTTACAAGTACTGAAGACTTCAAGTACTGAAGACAAGTACTGAAGAATCAAAAGCTGAAGAACTGAAGAACTGAAGACCTTCTACTGAAGCACAAAGTCTGAAGACAAAGACTGAAGACAACAACTGATGATATCTACTGAAGTCATCAGTTGTTACATCATCTGAAGCCAAGTCTGAAGACCAAGTACTGAAGACTCAGAGTTTGTCACAACAGCTGAAGAAGTCTTCTTCAGTTGTTGTGATGGTTTTTCCTTTTCAGTAGTTTATTTTGTTTCAGTAGTTGTACAACAGCTGAAGAGCATGTTCTTCAGTTGTTATAGTATCAGTAGTTATAAACGACTGAAGAGTTTGTTCTTCAGTCGTTGTAGGATTTCAGTAGTTTTACTTTTGTCAGTACTTAGGAAACTTTTGTAAGAAGATGTCAGCTGTTGACATCTTCAGTAGTTTTATGTTTTGTCAGTTGTAATTTTAATATTCAGTTGATGTCAGAAAAAGGACATCAGCCCATCCTTTTGCCGCCTATAAAAGGATGGGGAACCATACTGTTTTAATTGCCGAAACGTGCCAAGCAATAGAACATTTATTATTTGGCAGAACACTTTTCTCTCTCTATGCTTGTGCTTTTACATGCAATATCTTTTATGTTCTTGCATTAATCGCTAATTAATGTGCTAAATCCACTGCAAACATAATCTGATTGATCAAACGAGAGGCTGAGATCCTGACAAATGGTATCAGAGCTGGTTAATCATTGATCAATTTCACTATTGATCATTTGAAACTGCTCTTTTGATCTCTCTGTTTGATCGAATTAGCAATTTGCAAGAATTAGCCATAGAGAGTGAGTTTCTGCTGTTTCTGGCCAAAATCTTGAGGACTTTTGGTGGTTTCGAGTTACGTTTGTCTTGTTTAAACTTGTTTTTGACTAAAACCTGAGATGACAACACCAACTAATGATCTTCACAATACTGGTTCCTCAACCAAGCCTCCGATGCTGGTTAGGAACGAGTATAACATATGGCAAAGACGTATGCTACACCACTTGGCTGTCAACAGTGCTGGTTGTTGGAAGTCAGTGGTGCATGGGCCATACAAGCCTATGGTGAGCGTCCCGGAATCTAATGAACAGGTTGCGAAGAAACCTGAACAATATTCGGACGAAGATCTAAAGCTGTTCGAAATTGATGCTAGAGCCCATGGAATTCTAGCCATGGCCATTCCTAATGAGATATATTCAGGGCTCTTGCATCATGAGTCTGCTCATGACCTATGGGTTGCTCTAAAAGAACAATTTGGAGGAACTGATTCGGTCTTAGCAAACAATAGGGAAATCCTCGCCCAACAATAATAGACATTCTCATATAGAAAGGGTGAGACTCTGACCCAGCAGTTTGAGCGGTTCTCTTGTTTGATCTCTGAGCTGAAGATGGTCAAACAAGAGTACTCCAACAGCCAGATGAACAACAGGTTTCTCGGGTCATTGCCTGAGAGATGGGACACATATACTATTGTCCTACGCTCCAGTGCTGACCTGGACACTCTATCTCTCACCCAACTTCATGGGAAATTGCTCACTTTTGAGAGAGAGATAGAGCAAAAGAGGAAGTTGTCATCTTCTGGCAAACTTGCTGATGACTTTGTCCAAGGTAATGCTGCCTTGATAAGTCATGAGTCAGAATATGCTTCATCAGAAAATTATTATGATGAGCATATTGATTTCTCTACCAACTCAGAACAAGCTTTTGTTGGTGTTAGTAGTTCAGGAGGTGGTGGTGACAACTTGTGTTTTCTGATGGAGGACTTGAAGGGCATTCCAGATGATGATCTGGAAGAGATGGATATTTTGAACCAAATGGCAATGATAAATATCCGCTCTCAAAAGTTCTACAAGAGAACTGGAAGGAAATTCCCAGGACTCTCTGGCAAAACCAAAGTTGGTTTTGACAAGAGCAAGTTGAGGTGTCACAAGTGCCAAAGGCTTGGACACTTTGCAAGAGAGTGTAGATCATCTGGATCTAACTCATCTGCACCCTTTGTGACTTTTCCCAGCAATAGCTCACAGTACAAAGGGCAACCTTCCTCCAGTTCTAGCTATCCATCTCAGGCACAGGCACCACCTGCTTATTTTGTGCCACAGGGTCATATGCCATATCCTTACCCCTGTTACTACATGCCTCAGCCTAGTCAAACTCAAGCACCCCCGGCTCAACCACCTCATGCTATTCCAGAGCCTCAATCTTCCCAATCTCATCACCACACACAACCTCAACAACAAAGCTTTTTCACCCCAACTGTTGTTGACTGGAGTAGTCTACCAGAAGAGCTATCTGGTCAGGATCAACTACTTCAAGGTGCTGGTCAACATGGTGGTGACCAACATTTTGGAAATCTTGCTCTGATGGCCCTTGATTCTGCTGAAGGGTCATCATCCAATGCCTCATCTCAGGTATCCATTGAGGCAAAAGCCAAGCTTTGTTCAGAATCATGCATAGCAGCATTTGCTTCTATTAGAGAAGCAAATGTAGCTTTAATAGATAAAAATCTTGAGCTTGAGCAAATAATTTCCAAAAGAAAAGCTGATTTTGAGGTTGTTCTAAAAGATAAAAATGATGAGATTTACAAGCTTAAATGCCAAATCAAAGATGATAAAGCTAGGGAAGATGTACTTCTAGAGAAGTACAAAGACCTCAAGGAAACTCTTGCAACCACCCAAGTTGAGTGTGATCGATGGGTGCAATCATGCAAGGGTTTTGAAATGCTTCTTAGCAAGCAATCAGCTTCCAATGTGAAGTTTGGCATTGGTTATAATCACACTGCTCCTCCCACAGACTTCACTTCAAGAGTAGAAGTTGAATCTGATGGGGAGAGCAATAACCAATCCTTCTCATCATGTGACTTGCTATCCTCTGAATCAGCATCATCAGAGATAGATGTCAGCATTTACTCCTGCCAAAACCAATCAGCAGATGCTACAACAGCTGATGGTTCAAATGTTGACTGTCACATGACCAAAAGGCTGATCAACTCAGGTGTTGTCACTAGAAGTACTGAAGGTACTGGAGAGCAAGTGACAACATCTGAAGTTCAAACCTCAAATATTGTTAGCACTAAAGAGAAGAAAACTAACAGTAGGAAAGGTTTGAAGACAGCTAGAGAGGATACCAGGAAAGCAGGCACTAGGAAGAAAACTGCTAGTACTAATGACAAACAGCTGAAGAACAAGTCTTCAGCAGTTAAATCCTCTTCAGCTGATGATCAGCATAAGATGAAGAAAAAGCCATGTGAGATATGTGGCTTGTTCAATCATCTTACTGATGATTACTGGTACAAAAGGGGTTCCAAACTCAAAAGAAGGAGAAAATTAATGAGAGCATCAATAAAATGAAGAATGAGTTTGAAACCAAGTTTGTACTAGCAACATCCAAGCCTGAAATCCCTAAGCCCAAAGCTAAATCTAAAAAGAAGATAGGGATTACTCAGCAACAGCTGAGGTTGCTCAGAAAAAGATGGTACAACATAGGAACTCATCATCAGCAAACTCCAATGTGACTGAAGAGCTGAAGGCCTTATCACAGAATCAGACACAATTGGTGATGATGGTTCAGCAGCTAGTGGGAAGAGTCAACCACTTAGATGCTCATGTGTTGAAACCATAGAAAAGGAAGTCCAAGCCAAAGGGTTCCTCTTCTGTACCATCTTCTTCACCTCAAGCTGTGACACACAACACACCAGTTAGTGCTGCACCTGTAGCTGAGAACAGACCCAAAACCAAGCAGGTTTGGGTCTCCAAGACAAACTAACACATGGTTGTGTTTGCAGGGTTCTTCAACATGCCATAGAAGCATCTGGTATGTAGACAGTGGAGGATCCATGCACATGACAGGAAGCAGCTCCCTTCTTAATGACTACTCTCAAGGAAAGAAGGGATTTGTTTCCTTTGGCAATGATGCAAAGGGTTACATCATTGGTAATGGCTTTGTTTCTAATGGGGAAATAAGGTTTGATGATGTTAACCATGTGGAGAATCTCAAGTACAACCTCTTGAGTGTTAGTCAAATGTGTGACAAAGGCCCTGTTGCCTTTTTCACAAGCCAGAACTGTCGGATTCTGTCATCCAAAGTTCTGAGTTTGATTGACAAGGCATTGGATGAACACACTCTCCTAAAGGCCAACAGGACAGGAAGAGTGTATGCCTTAGATCTTTCCAAAAAGATGGATCTAAAAGGCCATCCTTGCCTATTCTCCAAGGCATCTCCTCAAGAGTCTACACTATGGCATAGAAGGCTGGGTCATGTTAATTTCAAGAACATGAATCAGCTTATAAGCCATGGTTTAGTAAGAGGATTGCCTCAGAAGGAGTTCAAGTGTGAAGATGACTGCACTGCTTGCGTGAAAGGAAAACAACACAAAGTTTCATTCCCTTCAATAGAAGAACCAAAGTCCATTGCTTTCTTACAGCTTCTGCACATGGATCTCTTTGGTCCTGTCAGAGTAATGAGCATGGCAAAGAAGAAATACTGCCTGGTAATTGTGGATGATTATTCCAGGTTTGTATGAACTTTCTTCTTGCACTCCCAAGGATGAAGCAGCAAAGACAATAATGAACTTTGTGTTACATGTAGAAAAGCAGTATTCCCTACAGGTCAAGTGTGTGAGGAGTGACAATGGAACAGAGTTTAGATACCACACACTTAATGACTTCTACCTGTCCAAGGGAATTAGAAGGCAGTTTAGCATTCCTAGAACTCCTGAGCAGAATGGAGTGGTGGAGAGAAAGAACAGGACCCTCATTGAAGCAGCAAGGTCAATGTTGGCTGACTCAGGGTTGCCACTGACCTTTTGGGCTGAAGCTGTCAATACAGCTTGCTATGTACAGAATAGAGCTTTAGTGAATAAGAGGTTGATGAAGAATCCATATGAAGTTCTTCATCATTTGGCCCCTCTTATTTCATTCTTTAGAGCCTTTGGGTGTCCTTGTTTTATTCTCAACACTAGCAACCCACTCCAGAAGTTTGCTAGTAAGGTGGATGCAGGGTATTTTGTTGGTTATTCATCAACTTGCAAGGCATACAGAGTCTTCAACTGTAGAACAAAGGGGGTTGAAGAAACTCTGCATGTTAAGTTCAATGAATCTCCAAAGGACAAGATTCCATAAAACCCTGCGGAGTTGTTTGATCTGGACATACTGCAATATGTTCCTTATCAACCTCCATCTGTTGAACCTGTCAACAGATCTTCACCTGGTGGTACTGATGATGATGAAGTCAGTACTCACCTCTTCAGGTTCAGTGACAACCTGCCTAAGTCCACTGAACCTGATGCTCCTGTAGCCTCAGCAGCTCCATCCACTACAAATGCTGATGAGATTTCTGCTTGCTCTACTTCGTTTGAGCTGCCATCCTCTACATGGTTTCAGGAATCTCCATCACCATCTGTTGCTACTGATGGGTCTACAAACACTTGCACAGATATCATAGTCTATCAAGAGCTCAAGAATCACCCCACATCACAGATCATTGGTGATATCCATGCTAGAGTTTCAACCAGGAATCAATTGTCCAACTTCTGCTTCTATGCTCTCTTCATCAGTTAGCAAGAGCCAAAGAACTATCATATTGCTTTAAGAGACAATGGATGGGTGGAAGCTATGCAGCTTGAGCTTCTTCAATTCAAGAAACAGCAAGTGTGGGAGCTTGTTCCATTACCCAAAGATAAGTGTGCTATAGGCACCAAGTGGGTATTTAGGAACAAAACAGATGAGAAGGGCCAAATTGTCAAGAACAAGGCTAGACTGGTTGTTCAAGGGTTTGCACAGGAGGAAGGCATCGATTATGATGAGACCTTTGCACCTGTGGCCAGACTAGAAGCAATCAGACTATTCTTAGCTTATGCTGCCTTTCACAGTCTTAAGGTTTATCAAATGGATGTCAAAAGTGCCTTCTTATATGGAAAAATAAAAGAAGAAGTTTATGTGTGTCAACCACCAGGCTTTGAGGACAATAAACATCCAGATTGGGTGTACAAGCTTGATAAGGCTCTTTATGGGATGAAGCAAGCTCCTAGAGCTTGGTATGAGACACTATCATCTTTTCTTTTAGAAAATAAGTTCACTAGAGGCACCATTGATAAAACCTTATTCATCAGGACTGTGGGACAACATAAACTCCTTGTTCAAATCTATGTAGATGACATCATCTTTGCATCCTCTGATCCAAAGTTATATGATGAATTTACAAAGCTCATGAAGCTAAGGTTTGAAATGAGTGCTATAGGAGAATTACAGTTCTTTCTAGGTTTGCAAATGAAACAAAAGGATGATGGAATCTTCATCCATCAGTCCAAATATACCAAAGAGCTGTTGAATAAGTTTGATTTACAAACCTGTAAGTCCTGTTCTACTCCTATGAGCAGCATCACACAACTGGATGTAGATCAGAAAGGTAAAGCGGTTGATGAAACCCTTTACAGATGTATGATTGGGTCCTTGATGTACCTTACAGCTTCTAGACCAGACATCATGTTTTCAACATGTGCTTGTGCTAGATTTCAGGCTGCACCTAAAGAATCCCATTTGATTGCAGTCAAAAGGATCTTTAGATATCTGCAAGGTACCCAATCACTAGGACTTTGGTATTCAGCTGGGCATTCTTGCAAATTAGTTGCTTTCTCTGATAGTGACTATGCAGGATGCAAAGTCACCAGAAAATCCACTTCTGGTGGTTGCCAATTCCTAGGCAATTGTTTAGTTTCTTGGCAGAGTAAGAAACAAACATCAATTGCTACATCCACTGCTGAAGCTGAGTATATTGCTGCTGCAAGCTGTACCTCTCAAATACTCTGGCTTCAGAACCAACTTCTGGATTATGGCATTACTGAGACTAAGACTCCATTACTGATGGACAGTGCTTCAGCTCTTTGTATTGTTAAGAATCCAGTTCAGCACTCTAGGACCAAACATATTGAGATCAGACATCATTTTATCAGGGATTGCTATGAAAAAGGTCTGATTGATCCTAAGTTTGTGCCGAGTGTTGATAAGCTTGCAGACATTTTTACTAAGCCTTTAGATAGTGCCACATTCCAAAATTTGGTACTAAGGCTTGGTATGCTGCAGCTTGATTGATTTGACCTATGCTGATGCTCTTACTTCACAACTACTGATGAGTATTAAGTCAAATACAAGTACTGATGAGTAATTTAGTCTTCAGCTCTTTTACAACTACTGAAGACTAAAATGGCTCAAAGTACTGATGTACATTATTTATTGAAACAACTGATGTAGTGAGGTGGATTACAACTACTGATGTATGATTTTCAAATAAATAAGTACTGAAGAACAAATTTTGCTCACAAGTACTGATGTGTAATCTTACACAAGTACTGAAGACAAAATCTGTTCACCAGCTCTGAAGAATATTTCATCAGCACTTGTGAACATCTGATCACAAGAGCTGAAGGCATAAATATTCACAAGAGCTGAAGGGTCGATGAAACATCTTAAAATCAGCCAAACAGTTGATGAGTAAGTGTAGAGGCTAGTATGAAACAACTGATTTGACGGAAACAGCTGATGAGTAATTTCTCATCAGTTGATGCCAACAGCTGATGTTTCATACCCAAACAACTGAAGGACAAAACCATGTCTTCAGTAGTTTCACAACTACTGATGGCTAACACCAAGTCCTCAGTTGTTTACAACAACTGAAGCAATACCATGTCTTTAGTAGTTCATAACTACTGATATCAGTAGTTCACAACTACTGAAGGCTAACACCAAGTCTTCAGTTGTTACAACGTTTGAAGAAGAATATCAGGTCATCAGTAGTTCATAACTACTGAAGACTGACAGTAACTCTTCAGACGTTTACAACATCTGAAGGACAAAACCAAAGTCTCAGTAGTTTCAACTACTGAAGACCAACACCAAGTCCTCAGATGTTACAACCACTGAAGGTTAAAACCACGTCATCAGTCGTTACAACAACTGATAACTAACACCAAAACCTTCAGTAGTTTTCTTTCAACCTTTGCCCTACCCTATAAATACCCCACCTTCAGAGCATTTACTCCCACTTGACCTAATCTTTCAAAACCTCTGAAATTCCCATACACCATTAATGGTGAACATGCAACTGAAACCTCAACACAACTGTGTCGCCCATCTCACTAAATCGCCATTATGGCCCAAATTTCACCAAGCCGTCGATCTTATGCACGACTCACCATACAAAACGGCTTTTCTCTTGAACCCCACTATATACATCGACTCCTTGATGGAGTTTTGGACAAACATAACCGTCCAAACCGGAGAGCAGAATGGCGAGGTCTCTCCGGTCCTCCGTCAACAACCACCCCGTGGTTATCACTCCAGCTACCCTACGCCAAACCCTAGAACTGGAGGATGCCACCCACCCAACCTCCTACCCCAAAGGTGCCCTGGATCTCTCATTCACATCCCACGACTACCAGGGTAACCTCTCCGCCTCCACCTTGTTGAAGAAACACTTCCCTGACCCTCAACGACTGATCTTCCACATGGTGAACGTGTGTCTGGCCCCCAAAATCTCTTCGTGGGACCAGATGTCCACAAGGTGGCAACAGGTATTGTTCTCTATCCTTGAAAACAACCGTTAAACTTAACTGATATACTATTTTTGGAAATAAAGGATATGGCCACAAAACCAATTTCTAACCGATGGATCTTGTATCCTCGGTTCATTATGGCCATAATAGAGAACCAGCTTCAGGCTGAGGGACTAGTTAGCACTGGGGTCCCTGCCATGGCTGTTCTAGCCGAGGTATACTCCAGGCACAACACTGACCAAACACTCAAACAGGCTGGCCGGCTGCGAAAACCCACGCAGCAGGAACCCACAGCCTCCACCTCCAAATCCAAAGTCCCCACCAAACCAAAAGCCAAAAAGAAGCCCAAAAAGGCTACTCAGGGAGTTGAGTCCCCTGAGGATGCCCCTGCAACACAAAGGCAGGATGTGCCTGCTGGTTCGATTCTCCCAGCAGGTACCACGACTCCACCCACCACAACCGCACAGGCTTCCTCTCAACAGGAGCCTGATGCAACCAATATTGGGGCAACCACATTACTGGGGTCTTTCTCACTTGAGAAGACTGCCATTGAAGAGCACAGTCCTCCCCCTGTGCACACTGCTTCGAGCCCATCTCTTGATGAGACCGCCCCACAAAGCCCTACATTGGTTATCGCCAAAGTGCTGACCCATCTGAGCACTCCACCCTCTCCCCAGAAACCTATTACAACTGGGGAGACTCCAACCGAAGAGGGGGTGGATACAAGTGTCGGTGGGAGCCCACAGCACAGAGAATCAGTCCAATCTCCCAGTGTGGCTAGGGAGATAGGACAATCTGGTGAGGCTGCCACTTCCCCTGCATCAACATCTGAGCAGGGTGAAGCTGGTAACATCACTAAGACCTCACCAGAGGCAACTGCTGATGATGGATCAAATCCGGAGGCTAGAAGTCCCCAGTACCATGAACAAGGGGCACATGCTATTACTGAGCCACACTCAGGGCACGTACATCCTGACATTGTCAGGAGGTCAGGTGATTCAGCTCATGCTGATGATGACCTGAGCTTCTTCTACGATGTAGTAGCTCAAAACACTATCCTAGAGGATGAGATAAGCAGACTCAAAGAGCTGCTTGCTCAAATGACTCAGGATAGAAGTCCATCTGCCACCACTACCCCACAGATGGCACCTTCACACGAAGGTCTCATAAACACTGAGCCACTCCCACAAACTTGGCCACCAGCCCCTGCTTCTGGCACCAGCTCTCAGGGTCAGAACCCCCCTGAGCAGCTGGATGCTATCCTCCAGAAATCCCTACCTCTCATCACACCCATGCTTAAAGACTTAGTCATTCAAACCCTTGATGAGAGGCTTCCCACATACATACAACCCATGGTGGAGGTTGCCATTTCTAAGGCACTTGCTGATAGTCAAACCCCAACCAATGCACCCAAAAAGTGGGAGACATCAGTGCAAGTCAAGAGGAAGAGGGGTGAGGAGGAGGTAGAAGCAGAGAAAGAGGTGGTGGTTGAGAGGGAGTTGGTTGAGGAGACTAGGAAGGTGAGGGAGAAAGGGAAGAGGAAAGAGAGGGAGGTAGAGCAAATAGAAGTGGCTGACATCCAAAAGGATTTCAGTGTCACTTATGAGAAAAAGGGAGAGGAGGGAAAGAAGGTGGCTGACTCTGATCTAGCAGCCCTTGTCAAGGAGGCTGATGCTGAACATAGTAAATCAATGGATTCTGCCATTGCTCAGCTGTTCAGGCAAGGCTTTAACAAGGACACTGCCTTGCTAGATCAGGAGATCAGGAGGATGGAAACTAGGGAGATAGAATACCGATGGTCTACTTATAGCCAAGAGGATCAAAAGAGACTCGAGGCTATGAGTAGATTCATTTCGAAGTATCTGTGCAGGCCAGTCCTTGATGTCAAAGCATGGACCAGGGACAGGATCTTGGCTATAGCCGCCAAGATCTGTTCAGCTGGTGACTTCACAAGGGACTGGTCGCTGAGGCCCTCTCTGAAGCCGGTGCTAGGAACAGGACACTGCTAGTAAAACAGACCAAACCAGCCCTTATCTCTAGGTTACTAGCAGTGCCTGCCAACATTCCCACACCAACAACCCAACCACAACCCACTAAACCAACCCCTTCACCATCAAAACCCGCAGCCAATGATCCACCCTTGAAGAAGAAGAGAAGGGTGTTGAGGCTGCAAGAAGAAGAAGAAGAGGAGGATAGACTGCCCCTTTCAGCAGTCATTCATCTACCAAGAGCCAAATCCCAAACCATCACTCCCACCTCACAGATGGACACTGTGATGGTGAAGATAGAGGAAGAGGCACAGCAGCAGCTTCATGATGCTGAAATGCTTAAGTTAATTGACCAAGCATATGCTGCCTCTACCTCTATCATGAATATGAAGAAAGAAGCTCTGAGACTCTTCACTCTCAAACAAACCTTCCAATATAACAAGGAGAGAGTGAGGACTTGGCCTGATCCTAGGGTGGCTCACAGGATCACAAAGAAAGATATTCCTGTGAGATACAAGAGCCAGATGAAGAGGATTGTAGATGAAGTAATCACAGTGGCTCTTGTAGTAACACCCTGGGAAATTGTGGATGAGTTCGAGAAAGCTTATAAGGCTAAGCTACCTCCTGAAATGATGTTGGAGAACAGGATGGTTAGAAAAGGCTTAGTCTATAAGAAGCTTGAGAACTTCCGCAAAAATGAGCTCAACTTGTTGCTTGAAGGCAGACATCCAGATGAATTTGCATATAAGCAAATCACAACAGTTGAGCTCAAAAATGGGAAACAGGTCAAGTATGTCTCGGAGATGTACGGCCGTGAAGGATTGTTCGATGGTGGGGATGAGGGCATGACCAAAGAAGAACAAATGATCTTTGTCCGAGCCTACACCAGAGAATCCTACAGGCTAGTACATGGGAGGTAGATCTCATGGATGGGACAACAGCTTTGTGTCCAATTCCCCAAGACAGTGCTCCCATCCATACTTAGCCAAACAAACACTAGAGACTACCTCTCAGGCCAGTGCTTATCTGGGTCAACTTCTAATCTGATCTAGAAGGAAATAGACCAATCATTATGCCACCAATAAGTGGGACAACCAATAATTAGAGGTTTTGGCTGCATTGGTTCAGGGGGAGTTTGTTGGACCAAAAGAACCAATGAGCCAAGATCAGGAAAACCTCTAAGTCCCACATGACATCACAACAACTTCTGAAGACTCCCATCAGCTATTGTGTTCTCTTGCTTGAATGTCAGACTCGAGAGCATCTTAGCTCCAACCATCAGTTGTTCTGACAAAGTCTGAAGAACAAAGTATGAAGATCAAAGAACTGAAGAACAACAGCTGAAGAAGACTCCAAAGTACTGAAGACCAAGTACTGAAGTCTGAAGTACTGATCTTACAAGTACTGAAGACTTCAAGTACTGAAGACAAGTACTGAAGAATCAAAAGCTGAAGAACTGAAGAACTGAAGACCTTCTACTGAAGCACAAAGTCTGAAGACAAAGACTGAAGACAACAACTGATGATATCTACTGAAGTCATCAGTTGTTACATCATCTGAAGCCAAGTCTGAAGACCAAGTACTGAAGACTCAGAGTTTGTCACAACAGCTGAAGAAGTCTTCTTCAGTTGTTGTGATGGTTTTTCCTTTTCAGTAGTTTATTTTGTTTCAGTAGTTGTACAACAGCTGAAGAGCATGTTCTTCAGTTGTTATAGTATCAGTAGTTATAAACGACTGAAGAGTTTGTTCTTCAGTCGTTGTAGGATTTCAGTAGTTTTACTTTTGTCAGTACTTAGGAAACTTTTGTAAGAAGATGTCAGCTGTTGACATCTTCAGTAGTTTTATGTTTTGTCAGTTGTAATTTTAATATTCAGTTGATGTCAGAAAAAGGACATCAGCCCATCCTTTTGCCGCCTATAAAAGGATGGGGAACCATACTGTTTTAATTGCCGAAACGTGCCAAGCAATAGAACATTTATTATTTGGCAGAACACTTTTCTCTCTCTATGCTTGTGCTTTTACATGCAATATCTTTTATGTTCTTGCATTAATCGCTAATTAATGTGCTAAATCTACTGCAAACATAATCTGATTGATCAAACGAGAGGCTGAGATCCTGACAAATGGTATCAGAGCTGGTTAATCATTGATCAATTTCACTATTGATCATTTGAAACTGCTCTTTTGATCTCTCTGTTTGATCGAATTAGCAATTTGCAAGAATTAGCCATAGAGAGTGAGTTTCTGCTGTTTCTGGCCAAAATCATGAGGACTTTTGGTGGTTTCGAGTTACGTTTGTCTTGTTTAAACTTGTTTTTGACTAAAACCTGAGATGACAACACCAACTAATGATCTTCACAATACTGGTTCCTCAACCAAGCCTCCGATGCTGGTTAGGAACGAGTATAACATATGGCAAAGACGTATGCTACACCACTTGGCTGTCAACAGTGCTGGTTGTTGGAAGTCAGTGGTGCATGGGCCATACAAGCCTATGGTGAGCGTCCCGGAATCTAATGAACAGGTTGCGAAGAAACCTGAACAATATTCGGACGAAGATCTAAAGCTGTTCGAAATTGATGCTAGAGCCCATGGAATTCTAGCGATGGCCATTCCTAATGAGATATATTCAGGGCTCTTGCATCATGAGTCTGCTCATGACCTATGGGTTGCTCTAAAAGAACAATTTGGAGGAACTGATTCGGTCTTAGCAAATAATAGGGAAATCCTCGCCCAACAATAATAGACATTCTCATATAGAAAGGGTGAGACTCTGACCCAGCAGTTTGAGCGGTTCTCTTGTTTGATCTCTGAGCTGAAGATGGTCAAACAAGAGTACTCCAACAGCCAGATGAACAACAGGTTTCTCGGGTCATTGCCTGAGAGATGGGACACATATACTATTGTCCTACGCTCCAGTGCTGACCTGGACACTCTATCTCTCACCCAACTTCATGGGAAATTGCTCACTTTTGAGAGAGAGATAGAGCAAAAGAGGAAGTTGTCATCTTCTGGCAAACTTGCTGATGACTTTGTCCAAGGTAATGCTGCCTTGATAAGTCATGAGTCAGAATATGCTTCATCAGAAAGTTATTATGATGAGCATATTAATTTCTCTACCAACTCAGAACAAGCTTTTGTTGGTGTTAGTAGTTCAGGAGGTGGTGGTGACAACTTGTGTTTTCTGATGGAGGACTTGAAGGGCATTCCAGATGATGATCTGGAAGAGATGGATATTTTGAACCAAATGGCAATGATAAATATCCGCTCTCAAAAGTTCTACAAGAGAACTGGTAGGAAATTCCCAGGACTCTCTGGCAAAACCAAAGTTGGTTTTGACAAGAGCAAGTTGAGGTGTCACAAGTGCCAAAGGCTTGGACACTTTGCAAGAGAGTGTAGATCATCTGGATCTAACTCATCTGCACCCTTTGTGACTTTTCCCAGCAATAGCTCACAGTACAAAGGGCAACCTTCCTCCAGTTCTAGCTATCCATCTCAGGCACAGGCACCACCTGCTTATTTTGTGCCATAGGGTCATATGCCATATCCTTACCCCTGTTACTACATGCCTCAGCCTAGTCAAACTCAAGCACCCCCGGCTCAACCACCTCATGCTATTCCAGAGCCTCAATCTTCCCAATCTCATCACCACACACAACCTCAACAACAAAGCTTTTTCACCCCAACTGTTGTTGACTGGAGTAGTCTACCAGAAGAGCTATCTGGTCAGGATCAACTACTTCAAGGTGCTGGTCAACATGGTGGTGACCAACCTTTTGGAAATCTTGCTCTGATGGCCCTTGATTCTGCTGAAGGGTCATCATCCAATGCCTCATCTCAGGTATCCACTGAGGCAAAAGCCAAGCTTTGTTCAGAATCATGCATAGCAGCATTTGCTTCTATTAGAGAAGCAAATGTAGCTTTAATAGATAAAAATCTTGAGCTTGAGCAAACAATTTCCAAAAGAAAAGCTGATTTTGAGGTTGTTCTAAAAGATAAAAATGATGAGATTTACAAGCTTAAATGCCAAATCAAAGATGATAAAGCTAGGGAAGATGTACTTCTAGAGAAGTACAAAGACCTCAAGGAAACTCTTGCAACCACCCAAGTTGAGTGTGATCGATGGGTGCAATCATGCAAGGGTTTTGAAATGCTTCTTAGCAAGCAATCAGCTTCCAATGTGAAGTTTGGCATTGGTTATAATCACACTGCTCCTCCCACAGACTTCACTTCAAGAGCAGAAGTTGAATCTGATGGGGAGAGCAATAACCAATCCTTCTCATCATGTGACTTGCTATCCTCTGAATCAGCATCATCAGAGATAGATGTCAGCATTTACTCCTGCCAAAACCAATCAGCAGATGCTACAACAGCTGATGGTTCAAATGTTGACTGTCACATGACCAAAAGGCTGATCAACTCAGGTGTTGTCACTAGAAGTACTGAAGGTACTGGAGAGCAAGTGACAACATCTGAAGTTCAAACCTCAAATACTGTTAGCACTAAAGAGAAGAAAACTAACAGTAGGAAAGGTTTGAAGACAGCTAGAGAGGATACCAGGCAAGCAGGCACTAGGAAGAAAACTGCTAGTACTAATGACAAACAGCTGAAGAACAAGTCTTCAGTAGTTAAATCCTCTTCAGCTGATGATCAGCATAAGATGAAGAAAAAGCCATGTGAGATATGTGGCTTGTTCAATCATCTTACTGATGATTACTGGTACAAAAGGGGTTCCAAACTCAAAAAGAAGGAGAAAATTAATGAGAGCATCAATAAAATGAAGAATGAGTTTGAAACCAAGTTTGTACTAGCAACATCCAAGCCTGAAATCCCTAAGCCCAAAGCTAAATCTAAAAAGAAGATAGGGATTACTCAGGCAACAGCTGAGGTTGCTCAGAAAAAGATGGTACAACATAGGAACTCATCATCAGCAAACTCCAATGTGTCTGAAGAGCTGAAGGCCTTATCACAGAATCAGACACAATTGGTGATGATGGTTCAGCAGCTAGTGGGAAGAGTCAACCACTTAGATGCTCCTGTGTTGAAACCATAGAAAAGGAAGTCCAAGCCAAAGGGTTCCTCTTCTGTACCATCTTCCACAAGATTATTTCCCTAAGTGATGTTGTTGGACCAAAAGAACCAATGAGCCAAGATCAGGAAAACCTCTAAGTCCCACATGACATCACAACAACTTCTGAAGACTCCCATCAGCTATTGTGTTCTCTTGCTTGAATGTCAGACTCGAGAGCATCTTAGCTCCAACCATCAGTTGTTCTGATAAAGTCTGAAGAACAAAGTATGAAGATCAAAGAACTGAAGAACAACAGCTGAAGAAGACTCCAAAGTACTGAAGACCAAGTACTGAAGTCTGAAGTACTGATCTTACAAGTACTGAAGACTTCAAGTACTGAAGACAAGTACTGAAGAATCAAAAGCTGAAGAACTGAAGAACTGAAGACCTTCTACTGAAGCACAAAGTCTGAAGACAAAGACTGAAGACAACAACTGATGATATCTACTGAAGTCATCAGTTGTTACATCATCTGAAGCCAAGTCTGAAGACCAAGTACTGAAGACTCAGAGTTTGTCACAACAGCTGAAGAAGTCTTCTTCAGTTGTTGTGATGGTTTTTCCTTTTCAGTAGTTTATTTTGTTTCAGTAGTTGTACAACAGCTGAAGAGCATGTTCTTCAGTTGTTATAGTATCAGTAGTTATAAACGACTGAAGAGTTTGTTCTTCAGTCGTTGTAGGATTTCAGTAGTTTTACTTTTGTCAGATGTCAGCTGTTGATATCTTCAGTAGTTTTATGTTTTGTCAGTTGTAATTTTAATATTCAGTTGATGTCAGAAAAAGGACATCAGCCCATCCTTTTGCCGCCTATAAAAGGATGGGGAACCATACTGTTTTAATTGCCGAAACATGCCAAGCAATAGAACATTTATTATTTGGCAGAACACTTTTCTCTCTCTATGCTTGTGCTTTTACATGCAATATCTTTTATGTTCTTGCATTAATCGCTAATTAATGTGCTAAATCCACTGCAAACATAATCTGATTGATCAAACGAGAGGCTGAGATCCTGACAGATGTCTATGTTGAAGTATTGGAATATTTTTTATATAACTAAAATGAAGTCTAATATATCATATATCAATATAATAAATTTGTTCTAACCCGTTTCATGCTTTAACGATTTTAAAAGTGCACATAGTGTCTTACTACAATTCTGGCAGAATATAATATGATTTAACCGACCATAATTTGATCATAACAAACTAAATTTGAGTAAACTCAGACTCCAATATTAAGTTCATTAAATTAACTTTTCAACGACAGTTTATATGTCTTCAAACTCAATCGGACGACTCAACAATAGCCTTCACAAGATAAGTGCGCATTTCAGCACCTTCTGTCTTGTGCTACTTGTTTGACCTACTTACGGATCTTTTTATAAAAATGTTTCTGAATGAAAATTGTCCGGGAGACTTTGAACTAGTTAAATGTAAATTTTTATAATTTTATGAAACCATTTTCTATTTTAAAAACCTATTCAAACACATACCAAACATTCTATCCAGAATCTAAAATTGGTACAATAATTGTTTATCAATCTACCTTTCGCTTATTGGCATTCCTAAGCGTCAACTTCTTGTAATGAATTCCAACCTCAAGTTATTTTTTTTTATCAGTTAGGATATCACCTTTGACTCTTGACATCCAAGCTTTCTTATGTACTCTACAACCATCACTATACTTGTAGTTTTCCATGTGAGTTTCCTTGCCCTTTTTTTACATTATTTCACACCGTTTTGGGGTGAAACATGTTAATCTTATCAACATACACTTGTAAACATTTAAATCTTGTAAAGCAGTTGTAATTCATACTTTTATTTGTCATGGTTATTTGTGTTATTGTAAGTCTTATATGAGATACATATTTTGTGTACAATCATTAACTATTGCTAGCCTGGCGACCTCTTAAATCTATGGGCCTGACAAGCCTATTTGGTGCTAAAGCCGATGTATTGCAGGCTCCTGATGACGTATGAATTGTTGATCATGGGAACAAATTACACTTAGCCAATAATATAAACTTGTAATTAAGTCGAGGTTTGATTGTAGCTATATGTGTTCTATAAACTTGCATAATTCATAACCATTGATATGAATTGCTACTTGTAAACCTTTATATATACATATATATATACACGTGTGTGTTTAACCCATGGAAACTCACCAACTTTCAAAGTTGACCCTTTATTTTTAACATGTTTCAGGTTTACTACTTGAGGGATTCTTCTTGCACATATAAGACTTCGACCTAGTTTAACTAAATATTTTATTTCTTTGTTTGAATCTTTTGTATTGTAATGATTTATTGTCTTGTAGTGTTCAACCAAAAATGATATTTAATATTATTCCAACTTATTTAGTTCCATGTGCTATGAACAATCATTTCACATTCGTCCGCCTTGATGATTCCGCCGTCGGTTGGGGTGTGACAATTGGTCTAGATGAAAGAGAAAAAAGACAATGATAAAAGTTTGAAATGTACGAAACAAACGAAACAAACGATAAGAAAGGAATATGATGATAGGTATGTAATGATGAATGATCACGCACTAAATGTACAGGTTTTGAAATGTAGAAAAAGGTATTTTATTATAAAACTAGAACTCACTTAGTGTAACATAATAGTTGGTAGGTAATGATGCAGCTGAGGAGAGCAGGCATGGATGAGATAGCTACTGGACGATCCGAGTCTGACATTCTAGATTTTGAGACAATGATTGTAATTGTCATGTTTTTATGATACAACTACAAGAACAATGTTTTGTTATGTATTTACAATTTATATATGAAAAGTTTAAATTCTGCAACAAAATGTCATATTTTAAATGTTTTATGCTATGAATGGCCAACTATAAGCATTTCGAGAACGAAGCCTTACAAGTTGGTATCAGAGCCAAAGTTTAAGAGAAATGGGTAAAATAATTTCAAAAAATAAAATACCTAAAACTTAAACATAGAATGGGATGAAAAGGGAAAGGGATGCCGGTCTTAGTAGCTACATGCCTTCAGGTAAATTTTTAACGTAAACGTTTTATGTATGATAATGAAAATAATGAATTATGTGCATGTGTTATGTGGTTTTTGTGCTTTTAGTAGATTTGGATACTGATGCAGTCAGGATAGGAAATGCTTGGGGGATGAAAAGTAAAGTAAGTGACTAATCACAGCTGGCCACTATAATTAGGAACTTACCATACTTGACATAATCTGAGCTATTACCTTGAATGACCGTGTTGGTGTTTGAATATTATAGCATTAGGGATGGCCGGTGGTAGATCTTCGAAAGCTTCTCGAGGTAGAGTGCGGGGAGGACGTGGTGCTGGACCACGTGTCACGCAGAACAGGGCTAGGACTGCTGAAACGGACCTGAAGAGCCCGAGATTTATCATATTGTGGGCGGTGATGAGAGTGCAAACTTAAGGGCCTCAGTGAAAGAGGCGATGGTAGAGGAGGTTCACCAGGTCATGCAGACGATGCTTCCGTCTATGGTGACCGAGGTTATTAGGGCGGTGAGAGAGGATGAGAGGAAGGAGAAGAAGGAAAAGAAGAAAGCTACTGAGAGGATAGGTAAGGGAGGAGAGGAACAGGAGCAACTTGAGGCTGAGACGGTTGTCTCTAGTGATGATAAGGAGGAAGAAATAGTGCCGGAAATTGCACGGGGCTGTAACTATGGGGCATTCCAAAGATGCAAGCCCTTGAAGTTTGATGGTACTGGAAGTCCAGCTGCTGCTCATAGATGGGTGAGGGAGATGGAGGCGGTATTGGATATTAGCAAGTGCCGAGAGGATCAGGAGGTGAAGTTGAGTGCTGAGAGGATGAAGAGGTGAAGTTTGCTACTCACTTGTTTATGGACTCGGCCTTATGCTGTTGGGACAACATCGTCCAGGCCAAGGGTAGCAGGACGATTAGAAGGATGAGGTGGAGTGAGCTGAAGAAGTTGGTGATTGAGGAGTTATGTCCTCACAGGGAATTGGATAAGGTTGAGAGAGAGTTCCTGCAGCTGGAGGCGGGAACTATGACATACCAATAGTATACCACGAAATTCAACGAGATGGCAAGGTTGGTGCCTGATCAGGTGATGCCCGTGTCATGAAAGATCAAGAGGTATATTCAAGGTCTGTCGGCGAATATTCACAGACATCTGAATGCCACCCGACCTGGTACGTTCAAGTCGGTGGTCAATTTGCCGGGGAGACTGTATGATGAGAGAGAGGCGGTGGCCGTGGTGGAGGCGAGTAAGAAGGGTGGTAGTGATAGAAAATAGAACGGGAAGTGATTTGACGGTGGTGGTTTCACGCCCAAGAACAAAAGGGCATGGGTGGATGACCGGAAGGTGTTTATGGCAGGTACAGGGACGAGGATGTGTAATTAGCGTGGGAAGGAACACGCGGGAGAATGTAGATGGGGTTCGAACATCTGTTTCAAGTGCGGGAAGGCAGGGCATATAGAAAAGGATTGCAGGGTGATGAGGTGTTATAACTATGGAGAAACAGGTCATATGATTCGGGAGTGCAAGAAGCCGAGGGCTGAGAACTCGAAAGAGGGAAGAGAGGCTGAGAAAGGGAAGGAAATACCAAAGGCCAGGGCGAGGGCATTTACTATGACCCATGAGGAAGCTAGAGTGGACCCCGATGTTGTACTAGGTACATTTCTGGTTAATGACGTTGTTGCTTCTGTATTATTTGATTCTGGTGCTACTAGGAACTTTATCTCTTCCGTATTCTGTGATAAGTTGCATGTTAGGAGTAGAAAGATTGATGACCCCTTTATCGTATAAACTGTTATTGGTAAATCCACTAGGATATCTAATGTCTTAGACCGTTTGTGATGACCTTAGGAGGATTTTATGTAATCCTAGGGATGGATTGGCTAGCAGCCTATAAGGCAAATACCGTGTGTTGCAAGAAGATGATTCGATTGATCGCGCTTGATAGGAGTTTGGGGACGATTTATGGCGATAGAGTTTGACATTTTATGCTATGAATGACCAACTGTAAGCGTTCCGGGAACGGAGCCTTACACTTCTGATATAGAGAAACTGCGTAGGAGATCCATATAATTGGATTGTTATACAGACATTTTCGCCTCAATGATAACGTAAAAATTTTCTCGGAAATTTTCAACATTTTTACCCAAATAATACAAGATTTCTAGACTTGAGTCACTGAAAATTTCAGAGCTTTGAGAGAAACCACCATATGAGTAGTATAATTTTAATTTTAAATTATAATGCTCGTTTTGAACCTGAAGATGATTATAAATTAAATCAATAAATTCTTCGTTTGACACTCTATTACGAAGAATAATGGTTGAACTTCTAGTAGCAACATCACATATGATATTTTCATTTTCGAATGAAATATCACCACCCTAATATATTTTTAAGAAATAAGGCCGAGACATGATAATGACTAACTTTTTACTAAAATAAAGGGATTGAATATGAGTGTGGAAATCGAAAATAAAACCCACGTGATTTATAGAAATTATTTTTGTGCGGTGAGCGAGGTAGCGAGGTAGGTTAAATTTGTGGATGTGGTGTAATGTGAGAACCCACCCTTGGAAAGGGAGATTTCCTCTACGGACATTCACATCACACACATATTTCCATGCACTACACACTCACATGCAAGGAGAACCCACGCTTGGGAAGGGCATGGTCTCCTGATTGAATTCAAGCGTGTCACATCAGCTCAAGAACCCGCCCTTGGGAAAGGCAAGTACCCCTTAGGTCAACACCCGACAAGAATGTACCCTCTTGTTAACTTTCTCTCTCTAAAATACCCTTTTTTAAGACAAAACTAGTGGTTCAAGGGTATACGCAAGAAGAAGGGATTGACTATACAGATGTTTTTGTTCTTATAGTAAGATTTGAAACTTTTAGTATATTCCTTGATTTTGCTGCATCCAATGATTTTAATGTCTACCATCTTGATGTTAAGTGTGCCTTCTTATATGGGGTGATAGATGAGGAAGTGTATGTCAATATCCACCTAGCTTTGCATTTCCAGATCATCGTGATTATGTCTTCAAGTTGATAAATCTTTTTATGGGCTCCACCAAGCTCCAAGAATGTGGTATGAGATAGTATCATAATACCTTTGTCAACATGATTATAAAAGGGGTACTATTGGTGGAATAATCTTTATTAAAGAAACAATATATTACTTGATGTTGGTTCAAGTTTATGTAGATGACATCATTTTTGGGTCAACTAATCCAAACCTCTGCAAATACTTTAAGAAGCTGATGAATAATAGATTTGAAATGAGTGTCATGGGAGAACTCAATTTTTTTTATCAAAACTCAAGTGAAAAAGATTGACAATAGCATATTCATAAACTAGTCAAAGTATGTGCAAGACATATTTACTAGATTTCATATGACTCAGTGCAAGGTTGCTAAGACACCTATAGCCAGAAACTACTCACTACAGTGCTATAATTGGGCTCCTTATGTAACTCACAGCCATCAGGCCTGATATCATGTTTGCTAAATGTATTTGTGCAAGATATCAAGCCAACACCAAAATATCACACCTGGTTGCTGTAAAATAATTCTCACATATCTCAAAGGTGCTCACAAACCAGGCCTTTGGTATCCAAATATTTTTTACTTTAATTTGTATGCATATTCAGATAGTGACTATGGTGGCTGCAACATGATTGCAAAGTCTACATCAGGGGTTGTCAATTTCTTGGTGGAAGGATAGTCTCATGGTAATGTAAAAAACAATATTATGTGTCAGTATCAACTACTAAAGCTGAATACATTACTACTGCAAGCTGTTGTGCCCGAGTAACTTGGATTTAGAATTAGATGTTGCACTATGGATTCAACTTCAAATAGACTCTCATCCATATAGACAACAGTGTTATCTCTATTACAGAGAATCTTATGCAGCACTTAAAGACAAAACACATCAACAGCAGGCATTATTTGATTAGAGATAATTTTGAAAAGAACTTGATAAAACTAGTCAAAATTAACACAAATGAACCATATGTTGATCTGTTCACAAAAGCTTTTGATAAATAGAGATTTAAATATCTTGTATCAGCTAGTGGGATGATTAACTTTGAATAGAATTTTCTTAAACTAAATTTAAGATTACTTCTTAAAATATGTGTGTCTTAAGTTGTCTATATAATCACTTATATAATCCCAGTTCACTTGGAAGAAATTTTTCAAAATGATATTACTTAGAATTCTTAAAATGTAAGATTTATTTCTTTCAAAAGACACTAAATTGACTTTGGAAGAAAGTTATGTTTTCAAAACTAATAACTACTTACTAGCAAATTTACCTTCAGCAAAAATTCTAATGCATCTTTTGAAACTTAAATATGCTTGTTAGTACTTATATGTATTGAAGGGCAATTTTCTTCCGAAAACAACTAAGTCTCGGAAGCTTTATACATTCTTTGCATAAATCTTTTGAAGTTTAATATCTTCCAAAACCAAATATATCTCAGAAGCAAAAACACTCTAAGTATTTTTCTTCCAAAGCACATTTTCTATCAAAATAAGAAATATCTTCCGAAGTCAAACTGGCTTCAGAAGTTTTCTCAACACTTCCGAAGACGAATTACCTTCGGAATATTTTAGACTTCCAAGAAAACTAACTTTATGGGCACTTTTTCAGAGGTGGGACCGACATCTGGATTTTAAAGTTTATCATTTTGCATTAACTTTGCCTCAGATCCAACCAAATAAATATACCCACAACGATTATCCCTCTTTCACATTATTCTTCATCTACAAAAATTCATAACCTAAATTCACCAATAAACCGTCTTTGTTCTTAGCTTTCTTCACTTCTAAGCTATTCAAAATGGCCAACACTGATCCCTAAAACCTACCAGATTTTCCATGCATATACACAGGCAACATAATCAAGTTGCTATGTTATCATTTGAGAAAGATCTAGGTTTTTCAGATTCTTGCCGCTTCTTAACTCTCTCACATTACCTCACTGATCTCACCATAGACCCTCCTCTATATGAAAATCAACTCCTAGAGTTAAGGAGTACCTGTCAAAAGATTATGTTGGACGGTAAAAAGGCATTGTCTGCCATAATGCAAGGGAAGACAAATTTCATCACTCTAGCCACCATCAACTCTCATCTGAGGCTAGATGATTAAGAAGGCAAATTGTCCTTCCCTAAATATATTGTAAACAACTCATTCCAACAGATATGCTATGAATGGGACTACTCAGTAATAACCTTCAAAAATGTAAAGTTTCCACTAAATGGAAGTACCTCCTCTACGTGGTCATCCATTCTATGTCCAATAAACATGAAGGTTAGGACCACATTCCTAAAGACCTATCCTACATAGTCCATGAGATAGATCAAGGGGCCAAGTTCAAGTACTCCTAGATTGTTTAGACAAACTTGCTTGCTAACTAGACTACTTAAAATATCATATATTCCCTAGATATGTTTAACTTATTCATGGATCACAGTTAAAAGGAACATATAATGCTCTTAAACTGGGATAGATGAAGCCCGGGATTTTTAAAATTATAAGAAAGCCCATTGTTGGCTTCTCAGGGGTAGAACACAGCCCTAATCCCAAAAATGTTAGAGCTTATTGCTTAAAGTGACAACTTGGCAACACCAGCCAATATTGAACCCACACCTTCTATTTCTGCACCACCCCCACATCCACAAATCACCCTTACCTACTCAAGAAAATCCAAACGAACCCCTACACAAACTACTCGGCTTGTGCAAGCCCTCGTACACTCATCCATAGTGGAGGAAGTGGAAACAAGAGCTCTCACTTCTCTTGAGTAGCAGACCACTCCTAGCATTACTTTAATCAGTGCTGAGTTTCCTTATACTCTGCCTGATAAGCTCATTACCCTAGCCTTAAGCCTTCACTCTGAGTCCTAAACTCTAGCTGATCAATCTTCAGGGGGAAAGCTACCATCCCCAGCCACTTGATCTCAACCAACCAATTCCCAACCTAAAATTCTATGATTATGAGTATATGGGATTCAGTGAGTACCATGAGTCTCTCTTCTCCACCCTACTAAATAAGAATGAGTACTCCTGAATCACCTATATCCAGCCAACATCATCCAAACTCAATTGAGTTGGACTCTCCTGAACATGTACAGGAAGTCCATATAAAAGAGGCTCTCACTTCTTCAATTGATTACATTACTAAGACCTCAAGCATTGTAATCCAGCTTATTGAGACTTCTCTTGAAGCTGTCATGGTACAGGGGAAATGCAACAGCCAAGTGTTGGGTTTGTTAGAACATAAAATCATAGTTTAACCATTTAAACTTTCAGAAAACGCAGCGGAAGTAAAGCATTATAAACCCTTTTATAAGCTGAAAAATATGTTCATTAGATGACCATATTAATGTATAAAACAAACCCAAAGAACAAAGGATCATTTATGTGAATTAGCAAGCTATGAACGTGTGTAAAACTACATAAAATCACAGCTTCATTGAGCTGTGATTAATACCTTTCTGCAGCAGCTAAACTCGACAGAAAAGAGTTGTTAGATTCTCAAGAACTTGGCCAAGACTCCAAAGAAGGAACCCTCAAGCTAGTATACCCCAAGCTCCTTGCAAACACCTTCTCTTGTTAGGTAGAAATCACCAAAACAACACCAAAAATCCAGCTTGAAAACCCTTGTTCACTACTGCCCAAAACCGTAGCTTAGAGAGAGAGAGGAAGCTGATTTTTGTGTTGTTAGTTGCATGCATGATTCACAATCATGGAGTGCAAGAATCTCACACCAAGAACTACATGTAATCAGCTCAATATTCAGCTCTATCCTCTTTGTTCTTGCTGAAAGAAAACCGTAGGGAGAGGAGGAGAAAGAGCTGAAAATTTGTGTGTCTTGCATGTGTTCCTTTATGAGTTAATTGAGAGTATAATATACAACTTAGTGGAGACACAATTGCATGTGTTTGTTCTTTTCAAAAGCAAGCTAGTGGGTTGTCATAAGCATGCATGTATGTGTGTATCAAGGGAATCTAAAACTCTTTGCACATGCATGATGGTGGACGGTTTTGGTATATAAAAAAAGGAGTTTCTTTTATAAATATAATACCTTGATTCCCTTGAGTGGAAGACAAGACAAACATACATGTTTCCACTAGCTTGGCATTAATAAAACACAACACATGCACATGCATGCTACCATGGGACGGTTTCATGTTTAAAAAAGAAAGATTTTTCTTTTAATTAAACATACACACACATGTCTAGTCTTGTAACAATTAACCATTTAATTGTATAAGTAGTATACTCTCATTATTATTTGGTGTTATACAACTAATTTAAATAACACTTCAAATAATATTATTGAACAAGATATCCTAATAAATTGTTCCATCTCATATGCAACTTATTTAGAAAACCCATTTTCTAAATTTAGTGTAAATATTTAATTGCATGATCATATCATCAATTAAATATTAATTGGTGTTTGCTAAGCTTGTTATTAGGTATAACCCGACTTGGATCATAACGTACTAACCACATCAATATTCTAAGTGTCTTGGGCACATAGAATCCTACAATCTCCCACTTGCCCAAGATTCATAGAAGATTGATGCAAGTAGTAAATGACGCCTAACAACGATTTACTACCCTTAATACGCATGACTTATGGCCATTCAATAACATCATCCCATTCAAGTACCTTACTTGAAATGATTTAGGTGAATCAATCATCTATCCTTTTGTTACAGATGTCATGTTAAATCCAAGGACACGGAATGATCATTCCTTGTTGATTTAACTTAATCAGGCCTTAGACATCTTACTCTCAACGAATAAGAGGAACAAATCCCATCTTGACTACATACGTTTCTCACAATCACCTTATGTCATACCTGAACATAGCCTTATGTACTGACAATTATTTCATATCAGTGAAGAACTAGTTCAAGGTGTAACACTTGGTGAGTATCAAAACCCAATATGTATCTCAGGTCGAAGGATACCAAATGATATTCGCCTTTACTCAAATTTACTTATGATCAATCGATAAGATTCCATGTAGTAAAATTTGAGATGCGGGTTAGTCCAATATTTGTATCCCACAAATATCTATGAACCTTGGTAGCAACCCATTGTTCTATATTCATCCTTATGAATATCAACCAATCCAAGTTCATAATAGTCTTACCCTCATACTTGTTCCCACAAGTATGAACGACTACGGACATTTAGAGTAAATAATTTACTCATGGATTAAACATGCTAAATCGGAACATTAATTGAGACATTATAACCAAATAATTTTACTCAAATAATAAAGAGTTCCACATATTCAAATACAAAATTTGATCAAGTCCAATCACTAGAATATCGAAGTCCTAAGGCATAGGTATGACTTTCATGCTTTGCCCTTTCAAGGAGCTTCGTGAGTGGATCCGCAATGTTTTGATCAAACTGAACTTTGCGAATACATATCTTTCCCTTTTCAACTTCATCCCTTATGTAGTTGAATCTCCGCTCATTGTGCCTAATCTTTTGATGTGCACGGGGTTCCTTGATTTGAACAATCGCACCCTCGTCATCACAAAGATTTCTAAGGAGTCTTGAATGGTAGAGACCATCCTTAGATTGGTGATAAACCTTTTTATCCATACAGCTTCCCAAGCTGCTAATGAGGCGGCTATGTATTCGAATTCCGTAGTGGACAACGCTACCCTATTCATAATGGAGACGTACCCGATTCTGATCGAGAATCATCTCAATCAGTTTGGAAACTAGCATTCGTGTAACCCTTTACAACTAGTTCCTCTTCATCAGATCCGTATATTAGAAACATATCCTTAGTCCTCCTAAGGTATTCCAATATACTTTCAACAGCCATCCAATGGGTGTTACATGGATTCTGGTGATATCTACTTGTCATGCTTAACGCGCATGACATGTCTAGTCTAGTGCATATCATCGCATATATGATGGATCCTATAGCAGACGCATATGGGATGTCCCTCATATAATCTTGCTCATCCTTTGAGCTTGGACATTGAGATGCACTCAATATTGTCCCTTTTGAATAGGTACCATACCTTTCTTAGAGTTTTCCATCTTGAACCTTTTCAAGATTCTATCAATATATGCACTTTGGTTTAGACCTATCAACCGCCTCGATCTATCCCTATAGATCTTTATTCCCAAAATATAGGCGGCTTCACCGAGATCTTTTATGGAAAAACAATTTCCAAGCCAGGTTTTAACACCTTCCATGGTTGGAATGTCCTTTCCATATAGTATTATGTCATCAACATACAATACTAGGAATATGATTACACTCCCACTAGCCTTTTTATACACACAAGCCTTGTCAGTGTCCAAGTTTCCATGCATATTTGTTTTCTTCTCGAAAACCCACTTGCATCCAACCGGTTTGGAGTTAAGTGGAGGGTCAACCAATTCCTAAACTTGGTTGTCATACATGGATTGCATCTCTACGTTCATGGCTTCCAGCCATTTGTCACAATCCTAATTGGACATAGCATTATGGTATGTACTTGGCTCATCGGAGTCAATCTCATAGCATCCATCCATGAAAGATCCATATATTTCAGGTGGAATGCTAACTCTACCAGATCTATGAACGTTTTGTGTGTATCGATCAACCTCTTGATCATTATCAACAACCTCTTGTTGATAGCTAGTGTCAACCAAATGTGTATCGGCATGTGGATCTTGATCCTCATCAAATTCCACTGTTCTATGCGTCATTCCTTCCATAAGAAACTTGGCTTTCAAGAACTTTGCCTTTTGAACAATAAATACCTTTTGCTCTGTTGGATCAAAGAAGTAGTATCCTATACAGTCCTTTTGGATATCCAACAAATATACACTAAGTGAATCGACTTTCAGTTGGTTTGGGTGTTAAGCTTAACATAAGCTTCATGACCCATAATTTTAAATATGATAGCGATGGAACTATTCCATTCCATATTTCAAAAGTCGTCGAATCCACTTTCTTGGTTTGGGCCATATTCAAAATACGAGCCCTGGAGAGTAGTGCGAAACCCAAAATTATAGAGATAGTGAGCTTATAGCCATCATAGGTCGAACCATATCCAATAGGGTTCGATCTCCTTTCAGACACACCATAATATTGTGGTGTTCCGGGAGGAGTAAGTTGTGAGACAATCTTACAACTTCCTAGATGATCCCAAAAAAAAACTTAGGTATTCACCTCCTCTGTCTAAATAGAGAACTTTGGTAGTTCTATCGAGTTGATTTTCTACTTCATTTTTGAAGTTTTGAACATTTCAAATTCTTCATGTTTATGTGCCATCATGTACACATGACCATAGCGACTATAATCATCGGTAGAGGTAATGAAGTAAGTTTCATCATACCTTGGCATTGTCTTAAAAGGACCACATACATCCAAATGTATGATTCCTAATAAGTCTTTTGCCCTCTCATTAGTACCACTAAAGGGCGTGTTGGTCATCTTACCTTGTAAACAAGATTCACACTTATCAAATGAACAATTTTCATTTGTTTTCAAAAGACCATTCTTTTAAAGTGTTCAAATCTGATTCTTGTTTATGTGACCAAGATGACAATGACAAGGATAAGAGTTACTTAAGCCATTTTAAGTCTCTTGGTACACGATGGTATGATGTGTTATTATAGGATGAATCTTTATGAACCAATTCATAAATATCATTAGAAGGCATAGCCTTGAAATAATATACATCATCCATAGCAACATAAATACCATCATTTACAAACTTTAAATCATAACCATATCGTTTTAAAAGGGAAACTTAAATCATGTTCCTAGTCAAACTAGGAGCATATAACTTGTTTGAACAACTTCCAAACCTTTTGAAAGTTTCAAAACATAGTCTCTTTCTTAAAGTGCTTATTCCTTTTGAACCCTTGCAACAGATTGCAATAGTGAGTTCCACATGTGGTATCCAATTACCCATGTGCTTTGAGGAAATAACATTTAAGTCAATATGGATTATGAAAGTTGTGCTTGAGGTTTGCCCAGCATCCCTCTTATTTCTCAACTCATTGAGATAGGTTGGACAATTCCCTTTCAAATGACCTATCTCACCATACTCAAAGCATGGATCATTCTCGGTTACCTTAGGCCTCATAAGCTTAGGTTTTGGAGGTTCCGCTTTGATCTTCCCTTCCCCTTTGCCTTTGACATGCCCTCCTCCTTTGGCAACATTTGCCTTGGGATCGGGAATGGCCTCAACATCGTCGGGGTCGGGTTGGTTAGGAATAGGATCGTCAAGGACATTTGCCTTTGCTCTTGCTTGAGAACAATTCTTAAGTTTCGAGACTAGTCCATAAGGTTATTATGGTTCAGACGATCCGTCTCTAAAATAGTTCTCAGTGATAGGGTATGGACGGTCGGGGTGGTAGCATTATTGTTTGCGGTCATTCTATAAATTTTACAAAGTTCTTTTAGTATTTCTGAAAAATTTCATTTTAATTATTAATACCCTTTATGTCTCATAGACAATTAATAATTAAAATCTAGAATCCAACGTTACATTCAAATAATGGTTAGGTGACCTTTATCCCATTATTCAAATTAACAAGGTAGTCAACATTTGACAATTGCAACCTTTTGCAACTTCTAGCGGTATGGGATCGACTTTAAACATCATATGTAAAGTCGGCATGTTAATCCCATCAACACCATTTGGAAACCATATTTTAGGTGATCCATTCAACATGGTTTGCAAAATCAAGTTACCCTACTTGCACACACATGTGAGTTTACCAACACAAGTGGTTAGGTGACCTTTATCCCACCAATGTGGTATTCCCACCTTAAGTCACAAGTTCCCTCAAAATGGTTAGGTGACCTTTATCCCATTAAGAGTTTCCAAATGACTTAAGTGTTGTGCAAAAGGACGGTGTTAAACTTGTTTGAAAAGGGATTTTTAGTTTTCATTAATTCTAGTTTTGAAAACTCTATGTACCTTGTATTTGCATGCTTTCAAATACAAGGTATCCTATGGTTCATTTTTAATAAAACCTCTTTTATTAAATCATCAAACCTTTTAATAACCTCTTATTAATCACTTAATGATTAAGAACCATAGATGCAAGGTATCTTATGGTTTATTTTTAATAAAACCTCTTTTATTAAATCATTAATCCTTTTAATAACCTCTTATTAACCACTTAATGATTAAAAACCATAAATTTTCAGGTTGTTAAGTTTGCTAATGAGTTTGTTATGCATATCCAAATATCAAACAACAATCATACAACAAACAACCAAACAAGCATAATATAAACAACCACAATATGCATAACCATAGCTACTATTGTGACCACACTTGTTTGCCATCACAAGTGTGGTCATTTGGTCTTTTCTAAGGGTTGAATACAACACAAAATAGAGGTCTCCTTAGACTCCCACTTGAACTTGCATCCATATGCTTCAAGTCCCTTTTTTTGTGTCTTTGATGTCCATCTTTGGGTCTTCATCTTGTGCATCTTCCTTTTACAAAAATTATATCCTAATACATTTTTCTAATAAAAGAAATGCACCTAATCTATTTATTACATAACCAAATGAATAAATAATTACAACCCAAATAATAAACATAAATATTACAACCCAATTGAATGAATTAAAACAACCATTAAAACCATCCAAATCACACAAGGCCTTAAGCTAGGTTATGCACTTTAACAACCAATGATCATATCATTTATTCATATAATGAAACCCCACTTAAAACCACCAAATTTCAGCCAACATAAACTGAAATTTTTGGTTTTAAATATTGTCCAAACAATCAACATTTTATCAACATGTATTTCTTTCAAGATTTCATCACAAGCATGTATGATATAATCTTGAAAGTTGGGGATTCATCAAAATAGAAATGTAGCAGCCCATAATCAGCCTATTATGAGTTTAAAATCATCCTCTAAAACTAATTTTTAAAGGACAAGAACAAGCAAGCTATCCACATAACCGGCTCTTGATGCCATTGTTGGGTTTGTTAGAACATAAAATCATAGTTTAACCATTTAAACTTTCAGAAAACGCAGCGGAAGTAAAGCATTATAAACCCTTTTATAAGCTGAAAAATATGTTCATTAGATGACCATATTAATGTATAAAACAAACCCAAAGAACAAAGGATCATTTATGTGAATTAGCAAGCTATGAACGTGTGTAAAACTACATAAAATCACAGCTTCATTGAGCTGTGATTAATACCTTTCTGCAGCAGCTAAACTCGATAGAAAAGAGTTGTTAGATGCTCAAGAACTTGGCCAAGACTCCAAAGAAGGAACCCTCAAGCTAGTATACCCCAAGCTCCTTGCAAACACCTTCTCTTGTTAGGTAGAAATCACCAAAACAACACCAAAAATCCAGCTTGAAAACCCTTGTTCACTGCTGCCCAAAACCGTAGCTTAGAGAGAGAGGAAGCTGATTTTTGTGTTGTTAGTTGCATGCATGATTCACAATCATGGAGTGCAAGAATCTCACACCAAGAACTACATGTAATCAGCTCAATATTCAGCTCTATCCTCTTTGTTCTTGCTGAAAGAAAACCGTAGGGAGAGGAGGAGAAAGAGCTGAAAATTTGTGTGTCTTGCATGTGTTCCTTTATGAGTTAATTGAGAGTATAATATACAACTTAGTGGAGACACAATTGCATGTGTTTGTTCTTTTCAAAAGCAAGCTAGTGGGTTGTCATAAGCATGCATGTATGTGTGTATCAAGGGAATCTAAAACTCTTTGCACATGCATGATGGTGGACGGTTTTGGTATATAAAAAAGGAGTTTCTTTTATAAATATAATACCTTGATTCCCTTGAGTGGAAGACAAGACAAACATACATGTTTCCACTAGCTTGGCATTAATAAAACACAACACATGCACATGCATGCTACCATGGGACGGTTTCATGTTTAAAAAAGAAAGATTTTTCTTTTAATTAAACATACACACACATGTCTAGTCTTGTAACAATTAACCATTTAATTGTATAAGTAGTATACTCTCATTATTATTTGGTGTTATACAACTAATTTAAATAACACTTCAAATAATATTATTGAACAAGATATCCTAATAAATTGTTCCATCTCATATGCAACTTATTTAGAAAACCCATTTTCTAAATTTAGTGTAAATATTTAATTGCATGATCATATCATCAATTAAATATTAATTGGTGTTTGCTAAGCTTGTTATTGGGTATAACCCGACTTGGATCATAACGTACTAACCACATCAATATTCTAAGTGTCTTGGGCACATAGAATCCTACACCAAGAACCTTAAGCTGGTGATAAGGAAGAAGACTTTGGTCCTATTCTCTCATACCCCCATGATTCTTCTGATAAAGATGCTTAGAGTATGCAACTAAATGTAAGGTCCCGTTCCCGGGCACCTCATAATTGGTCATTCATCATGCTAAAACATAATTTTTCATTTCATTACAATACAATACATAGATATCGTTGTAGCGGAAATATTAAAAACATCATCTTTCTTTTAAGAGGATTCCTTAAGTAATCTCGTTTATCGGAATCCTCTACAAGCACCGTTTTGTTTTATAAATGCATGCAACGTAATACATTTGTCCATTTCAAAATATCTCCTATCATATTACATTGCAAAACATTTAACAAGGGAATGCCATCCCAAAAGAGTTGAGTAGTCGCCTCGTGCCATCCTCAGCAACACTACCTGCCAACTGGAAACACATTAAAGTCAGCGTTGCTGAGTGAGTTCTAGTTTTATAATAGAACATACTTTTCTTTCATTAAAACCTTTCTTACATACATGCAATCACACAACATACGTACACGTAGATAACATTATTATTATCTTCATCATTCGTTCATTAGCTTTCATTCGTGTACCGTTCATCGTTATCATTCCCGTTCGTTCATACACTCTTTCTTTCGTTCATACGTTTCTTACCTTTATTCATACATTCATTACATTCATTCGTACGTTCATTGCATTCATTCATACGTTCATTACATTCGTTCATATCTTCCGTTTATGTTCTGTCCTTCTTTCGTTCATTATCTTACTTATCGCACCTTCACCCCTTCGTACCCGAAGTACATATAGCACGAATTGCACCAATGGAGTTGTCACGAAGATCAACTCTCCTTCTGTGTGAGAACTCTTGGGGTTCAGCCAAAATCGCACGCCATCTCATGGGTGAGCCAAAATCGCACGCTACATAATCCACATGAGGTAGGCCAAATCACAAGCTACATAGCACACAGTAAATACCACATCGCACGTATCGGAGTAGCTACCAAAACTGAACTCCCACTGTGTCTATGTCCCCTTATGAGTTCCACCGTACATATCGCACAAATCGCACCAATAGAGAGGTCACCAAGACCTACTTCCCCTGTGTGTGAGGACTCTCGGGGTTTAGCCAGAATCGCACGCCATCTCATGGGTCAGCCAAACATCGCACGCCACATAGTCCACATGAGGTAGGCCAAAATCACACGCTACATAGCACACAGTAAATACCACATCGCACGTATCGGAGCAGCTACTAAAACTGAACTCCCACTGTGTCTATGTCCCCTTATGAGTTAGCCAAGATCGCACGCTATAATACACACACAGTTGAGCTGATAACTCCCAATGAGTTGTGGGCCTCCTTCCTTTCTACTTGCATGCCATTCTTACTCTCATTCTTCCGGATCCCGTCTCCTGCAAGACCGGGGTACGCGACAAGGATCATATTCGAGTCTGTTGCGACACTGAGTTGCTCATGTAACATCCAAAAGTTCAAAGTTTATTTATTTAATTAAAATTAGTGTTCAGTCGCATGCCATACGAGCGAATGAAGCTCAATCGCACGAATGACGCTCAATCGCACGAATGACGGGCGTATGGGCTCAATCGTACGATTGAGTCGTGCGAATAAGCTAGTCGTGCGATTGAGTATGTCGGCTAAAAATAGGCATGTAGGATAAGTAGGGCGGTTAAAGGGTGTTGAAGGCAGATTTTATCTGCTATAACCTCATCCTCTTACTCCTCACGAACCCAAACACCCTGTTCTTGCCCAATTGATCAAACTAGCTCCGTTTAGGTAAGTTTTACTTGGTACGGATCGATTTTTGAATATGTTAAGCTGTGTGGGTGGTGGGAATTCATCCAAAAACATGTTTTAATCAGAGTTTCTGTTCAATCTTTCTGTTAAACTGAAAATTGAAGGTTCGGGCCCTAGTTTTTGTGAAATTTGATGAAATAAGGACCCGAAACGGTTGTAAATGAGGTGTACAGGTTCTGATATGAATATGGTATAGTCTGAACGGTTAAAACTCGAGTTTTTGGATCAAATATGTCAAGAACACAGCTGCTGATCCGTTTCAAGCGAATGAGCCCAGTCGCATGACCCATTCGTGCGACTGAGTCAATCGCATTGTTCAAACGTGCGACTGAAGTTCAATCGCATGCACCAATCGCACGAATGGAGGTCATTCGCACAAACCCTGTTATAGCTCATTCGCACCTCTGTCGTATGGTCCATTTGTACGATTAAGCTCAGTCGCATGTTCAATCGTACGAATGAGTCCAGTCGCATAGCCTTAGTCGTGTGAAGTGGTCAGCTAGGGGAAATTTGACTAAGTTAGGGTTATTGTTTTAGATTTGCTTTGAGAAAGAGAAGTTTTAGCTGCCCTAGCATATTTGGATTGATAACCACTTGTTGGAAACATTAAGGTGAGTTTTAATTGCCCTTTTTATGTGTTAATGCCGTATGATAAATGTTGTTTGATAAAAATCGGGCACTGGCATGCATATAAATAAATACAAAATGTGAATAAGAGTTGAAAGTGGTAAATTGTGATGAATGGCGAAGTGGAGGTCTGACCCACCAAATTATAGACGGAGGTTTGACCCGTCAACGCCAAATTATAGACGGAGGTTTGACCCGTCAACGCGCGAGGTGGAGGTTTGACCCACCAAATTATAGACGGAGGTTTGACCCGTCAACGTGCGAGGTGGAGGTTTCACCCACCAAATTAAAAACTGATAAAAGATGTCCATAAATACCTTGTGGGTATTCGATATGCATATCAATACTGGGATAAATAAATGGACTGATGAATGTGTGTGGATCATTCGGTGTGATAACAGTAGATGAATTGTTACTATTGAAATGTGGTGTATGTTAGAACTCACCAGTTTATCTGATTTTGTGTTTGTTTTCTAATGCATGCCAGGTAGTAATAGAGGTGCTCGTGATGGTCCCCCACAGAGTTAGCTTTCGGTTATGGTGTATGATACTGGCCACAAATGTTGAGTTTTGGGAATGAAGTACTTGAAGTTTAAAAAGTTTTGAAATGTCGGATAATGTCTTGTAAATATTGTTAACGATGTAGACAGTTTTTAATATATAAAATTCCGCTGCATTTGTAGTCTCTGAGTTGTTATAATAACCCAACTAGTAGCACCCTCCTTATTATATATTGTTATGAGATTGAGGGTGTTACAAGTTGGTATCAGAGCCTTGGTTAAAGAGATTTGAACATTTGATTGTTTCAAACTTTAACTGAAAATGTGGGAAGTGCCAGTATCTATGACCGGAGGTGGGGTGAAGTATTGTGTGGATGAGTATTTAATTGTTAGTGATAATTCAATCAAGTGTTGAATGAAAGTGATTGTTTGAATTAAAGGATTAGTATTATATGTATGCATGATTCTGTGGTTTAGATAGGGTTAGAAATAAACTGTGAAAGGATAATGAGAAGAGGCAGGATGGTGTGAATAAGTAAATAATTGATAACACCTGGCCAATGTTATGAGCAATTTACATTATATGCAGCATCCTGGTATCACTCATTATTTGATTATGGTTTATTTCTGATCGTAGATGGAGGAAACCAGTAATACAAATTCTAGACTTGAAGCTAGGATCTCAGGTGATGAACTTAAGGCAGCTATAGGTGATGAAGTCGCCCGAGTGTTGCGTACTACCTTACCTGAAATGTTGAGTGACCTTAGGAAAGGTGGTGAATCATCTTCCCAACCAACTCCTCCACCTGTTATTGTTGAGCCTGTAGTGGAGAAACCAATATCATATAAGCATTTTAAGGAATGTGACCCGCCTAAGTTTGAAGGCCACAAGGATGTAGTAGTAACTTATAAATCGTTACGAGAGATGGAAGCAGCGTTTAAACTTAGTAGATGCAAGGAAGACCAGAAGGTGGGCTTTGCAGTGCATTCTTTCTAAGCAGAAGCTTTGTACTGGTGGGATACAGTGGAACAGGCCATGGGTGAGGCCGTCGTAAGTCAGATGACATGGGAAACTTTTAAAGCACTAGTGATAGAAAAGTTCTGCCCAAAAGGCGAGATGGACAGAATTGAGATCAAGTTCTTGCAATTTCAGGCAGACAGTTTAAGTCACAAAGAGTATACTTCTATATTTGAAGAAATAGCGCGCTTGGTACCTCATTTAGTAACTCCTGAGACAAAGAGGATTGCTAGGTACATTCAGGGATTACCTCCTAAAGTGAGAATGCTGGTTAAGTCAAATTCTCCTTCTACTTACCAAGCCACGGTGAATTTGGCCGCGGACATGTATGAGGAAGTTGCGGAGTCCGAGAAATCTGCGATGAAAGAAGAAGTGGTTAGTCGTCAGGAAACTTTACTGAGTTCTAGGCCTATGTATGGACAGAGTGGGCCGCAGAAGAGAAAGTTTAATGCTAGGGGTTTTGTAGGTCCCCCTCCTCGGTGTAATAGATGTGGGAAGCTTCATAGAGGGCAATGTAGACTGAATCACACGGCATGTCGTAAATGCGGGAAACCTGGACATTTTGTTTCCAGATGTCCAGAACTTCGGTGTTATGGATGCGGGGAGATGGGACATATGAAATCTGAATGTCCAAAGCTTAGACCTGGACCGGTTCCTATTCGTGCAGTGGGAGGACCGAGTAAAGTCAGCATGAGTGGTAGTAGCGGTACTGCGGGGAGAGCATTTACAATGACTACGGAGGAGGCTAAGGCATTACCGGATGTTGTGTCGGGTACGTTTCTTGTTAATGATGTACCTGCTAGAGTTTTATTTGATTCGGGGGCCAATAGAAGTTTTATATCAATAAAATTCCATGCCTTAATAAAAGTTAAACCATCAAAGCTAGATGTTGCCTTTTCAGTAGATACTGCATCTAATGAATTTAGAGTTGTTAGTGAGGTAATAGATGATTGTTTTGTCGAATTAGAAGATGTAAAATTTCCTGCTAGGTTACATATGATAAAATTTGGGGGTTTTGATGTAGTATTGGGAATGGACTGGTTATCTACGTTTAAGGCTCAAATAATATGCAAAAGAAAGATGATTGTGTTGCGATCACCAGATAGTAATTTGGTAACGGTTTTTGGTGATAATCATGATAATGTGGTGAAAGTCATATCTATGATTAAGGCTGAGAAATTATTGAGTAGGGGTTGCGAGTCATTTTTGGCATATGTAGTTGATACTGCTAAGAAGAAGAAGAAATTAGAAGATGTTCCAGTAGTTTGTAATTTTCCTGATGTATTTCCTGAGGATCTACCCGGTATACCTCCTGATAGAGAAATTGAGTTTAGAATTGATTTAATACCTGAGGCAAAACCTGTCGCTAAGACCCCTTATAGACTTGCACCGGCTGAGATAAAGGAACTCCTGAAGCAATTACAGGAATTATTAGACAAGGGTTTTATCCGACCCAGCTCTTCGCCATGGGGTGCCCCTGTTCTATTTGTAAAGAAGAAGGATGGCAGTTTAAGGATGTGTATAGTTTATAGAGAGCTAAATAAATTAACTGTCAAGAATAAATACCCATTACCTCATATAGATGATTTGTTTGATCAACTCCAAGGTGCTAATTGGTTCTCAAAGATAGATCTTAGATCCGGGTATCATCAGTTGAAGGTAAGAGAAGAAGACATAACAAAGACAGCTTTTCGTACACGATATGGGCATTATGAATTTTGGTGATGTCATTCGGATTAACGAATGCTCCTGCTGCATTCATGGATTTGATGAACAGAGTATGTAAACCGATGTTGGATAAATCGGTAATTGTATTTATAGATGATATTTTGATCTATTCTAAGAATGAAGGAGATCATGCTTGTCACATTCGAGAAATACTGGAAACCTTGAGGAAGAATAAGTTGTACGCAAAATTCTCGAAGTGTGAATTTTGGTTAAGGGAAGTTCAATTTTTGGGTCATGTGGTGAATGCGGATGGAATATTGGTGGACCCTGCAAAGATTGAAGCTGTGGTGAACTGGGGAATTCCCAAAAGTCCTTCAGAAATTCGTAGTTTCTTAGTACTGGCAGGATACTATAGAAGATTTATTCAAGACTTTGCCAAAATTGCTTCTCCATTAACGAAATTAACTCGAAAGGACGTTAAGTATGAATGGAATAAGGAACAGGAAGCTGCTTTTCAGGAACTGAAGAATCGATTGACACAAGCCCCAATATTAGCAATACCAGAAGGTGTAGAGGATTTAGTAATATATTCTGATGCATCACATCAGGGATTGGGTGTGTTTTAATGCAACGTGGGAGAGTTATTGCTTATGCTTCTAGACAGCTGAAGACCCATGAAGTTATTACCCAACCCACGATTTAGAATTAGCAGCTGTAGTTTTTGCTCTTAAGATATGGCGACATTACTTATATGGAGTGAGATGTACCATCTTTACTGATCATAAGAGCCTGAAATACTTCTTTGAGCAAAAAGATTTGAATATGAGACAAAGGTGATGGTTGGAGTTAATCAAATATTATGATTGTGAAATTTTGTATCACCCCGGAAAAGCAAATGTGGTTGCTGATGCATTGAGCAGAAAGGAGAAAAACGAACCGATTAAGGTTAAGGCGTATAAACTTGTGATTACTCCTGATTTTATGCAACAGCTGAGAGAAGCCCAATAGGAAGCATTAAAAGAAGAAAATATTAAGAGAGAAAGAATGGTTGGTCAAGAAAAATATTTAGAAGAAAATAGTTATGGTGTTAAAATCAGATTTGGTCGAATGTGGGTTCCGTTGGCTTTACGTGATATGGTACTTGATGAAGCTCACAAATCTAGGTATTCCGTTCACCCAGGCATAACTAAAATGTATCAAGATTTAAAGCATGATTACTGGTGGCCAGGAATGAAATTTAATGTGATGCAGTATGTAAATAAATGTCTGACTTGTGCCCAAGTAAAAGCTGAACATCAGAAACCTTATGGATTGTTGTAGCCATTAGCTATTCCAGTTTGGAAGTGGGACGATCTGACTATGGATTTTATAACGAAGTTGCCCCGTACACCAAAAGGTTATGATACTATTTGGGTAGTGGTAGATCAGCTAACCAAGAGTGCTTTATTTCTACCAATACGGGAAACTTATTCGGTGGAAAACTTAGTTGATGTCTTTACTAAGGAAATAATTAGATTGCATGGAGTTCCGAAAAGTATCACGTCTGATAGAGATGCTAGATTTACTTCTAGGTATTGGAGAAAATTTCACGAAGCCATGGGAACTAGACTTTACTTTAGTACAGCCTATCATCCCCAAACAGATGGTTAAAGTGAAAGAACTATTCAGACATTGGAAGATATGCTCCGGTCATGTAGTATTGATTTTGGAGGTAGCTGGGATAATCATCTTCCATTAGCTGAATTTGCATACAACAACAGTTATCAAGCTACCCTTCAAATGTCCCCGTTTGAGATGTTGTACGGAAGAAAGTGCAGAACTCCACTTTATTGGGGAGACATGGGGCAATGTGAATTGGGGAATAGTGAAATAGTTGAAGAAACAATGTTAAAGTTTGAAGTAGTCAGAAATCGTATTAGAGAAGTGAAAAGCAGGCAGAAATCGTATGCAGATCGGAGAAGAAAACCATTAGAATTTAAAGTTGGGGATTTTATTTTGTTGAAAGTTTCTCCATGGAAAGGCATTATTCGATTTAGAAAGAGGGGCAAGTTAAGTCCACGTTTTATTGGACCTTTCCAAATAGTGGAGAAAGTAGGGTACGTGGCATATAGGTTGGACTTGCCTGAAGAACTAAGTGCTATTCATCCAACCTTCCACGTCTCTCAGTTACAGAAGTGTTTAGCTAATGAAACTCAATATGTACCATTAGATGATATTGAGGTTGATGAGAAGCTCAATTATGTTGAACAACCTGTGGCCATTATGGATCGAAAGGAGAAGAAACTTAGAAATAAAAGCATTAGCTTAGTCCGGGTGCAGTGGGCACATCGCCAAGGATCTGAGTCAACCTGGGAACCAGAAGAAGAGATGAGACGGAACTACCCTCATTTGTTTTAGTCAGGTTTCGAGGACGAAACCCTAAATAAGGTGGGTAGACTTGTACCATCCAAAAGTTCAAAATTTATGTATTTAATTAAAATTAGTGTTCAGTTGCATGCCATACAAGCGAATGAAGCTCAATCGCACGAATGACGGGCGTATGGGCTCAATCGTACGATTGAGTCGTGCGAATAAGCCAGTCGTGCGATTGAGTATGTCGGCTAAAAATAGGCATGTAGGATAAGTAGGGTGGTTAAAGGGTGTTGAAGGCAGATTTTATCAGCTGTAACCTCATCCTCTTGCTCCTCACGAACCCAAACACCCTGTTCTTGCCCAATCGATCAAACTAGCTTCGTTTAGGTAAGTTTTGCTTGGTACGGATCGATTTTTGAATATGTTAAGCTGTGTGGGTGGTGGTAATTGATCCAAAAACATGTTTTAATCAGAGTTTCTGTTCAATCTTTCTGTTAAACTGAAAAGTGAAGGTTCGGGCCCTAGTTTTTGTGAAATTTGATGAAATAAGGACCCGAAACGGTTGTAAATGAGGTGTACAGGTTCTGATATGAATATGGTATAGTCTGAACGGTTAAAACTTGAGTTTTTAGATCAAATATGTCAAGAACACAGCTGCTGATCCGTTTCAAGCGAATGAGCCCAGTCGCATGACCCATTCGTGCGACTGCGTCAATCGCATTGTTCAAACGTGCGACTGAAGTTCAATCGCATGCACCAATCGCACGAATGGAGGTCATTCGCACAAACCCTGTTATAGCTCATTCGCACCTCTGTCGTATGGTCCATTCGTACGATTAAGCTCAGTCGCATGTTCAATCGTACGAATGAGTCCAGTCGCATAGCCTTAGTCGTGTGAAGTGGTCAGCTAGGGGAAATTTGACTAAGTTAGGGTTATTGTTTTAGATTTGCTTTGAGAAAGAGAAGTTTTAGCTGCCCTAGCATATTTGGATTGATAACCACTTGTTGGAAACATTAAGGTGAGTTCTAATTGCCCTTTTTATGTGTTAATGCCGTATGATAAATGTTGTTTGATAAAAATCGGGCACTGGCATGCATATAAATAAATACAAAATGTGAATAAGAGTTGAAAGTGGTAAATTGTGATGAATGGCGAGGTGGAGGTCTGACCCACCAAATTATAGACGGAGGTTTGACCCGTCAACGCCAAATTATAGACGGAGGTTTGACCCGTCAACGCGCGAGGTGGAGGTTTGACCCACCAAATTATAGACGGAGGTTTGACCCGTCAACGCGCGAGGTGGAGGTTTCACCCACCAAATTAAAAACTGATAAAAGATGTCCATAAATACCTTGTGGGTATTCGATATGCATATCAATACTGGGATAAATAAATGGACTGATGAATGTGTGTGGATCATTCGGTGTAATAACAGTAGATGAATTGTTACTATTGAAATGTGGTGTATGTTAGAACTCACCAGTTTATCTGATTTTGTGTTTGTTTTCTAATGCATGCCAGGTAGTAATAGAGGTGCTCGTGATGGTCCCCCACAGAGTTAGCTTCCGGTTATGGTGTATGATACTGGCCACAAATGTTGGGTTTTGGGAATGAAGTACTTGAAGTTTAAAAAGTTTTGAAATGTCGGATAAAGTCTTGTAAATATTGTTAACGATGTAAACAGTTTTTAATATATAAAATTCCGCTGCATTTGTAGTCTCTGAGTTGTTATAATAACCCAACTAGTAGCACCCTCCTTATTATATATTGTTATGAGATTGAGGGTGTTACAGCTCACGTCATACCTATGCTTACAAGCCTTACGTTCGTTCATTCGTTCATTCATTAATGCATGCACTCGTTCATTAAGTTCCTCTTTTCATTATCTTTCACTTACGTTACATACTACTTTTCATTCATTTATTCATTCGTTCATAAACAATACACGTAAAGATACGAAAAGATAAACATACATCGAAACAAGGAACATCGGCATTTACAAGTCATCAGTATTCACCATCTATCATGGCAACATCATACTTAACATACATACATCATGCATATACATGCAATACTATCATCATCGTGCCTAACATAACTTCTAAGCCTCGACAGTTATCACACATGTACCTACGGGAGCTATCACATCATTACTCACCCTTGCTCCTTTCCCGAAGGCCAGTAATAGAACTATATCTCTCCTCGTACACAACGGCCCTATTTGGGTGATTGGGCATTCTTCAGTCGCATGGCCTTCACGCAACTGGATCATGCGATTGGGCACCTATGCGAATGAGCACCTAAGCGACTAGACTCTCAGTCGTGCGATTGAGCACCTAAGCGACTGAGCTTCTATACAACTGGGCCCTCAGTCGTGCGACTGAACAACTATGCGAATGGACCAGCGCGACTGAACTTCCAGTCGCATGACCTGTTGTGCGACTGAGTCTCAGTCGTGCGATTGAATCTCAATCGTCCCTCAGTTGTGCGAATGAACCTCCAGTCGCCTAACCCTAACTGGGCAGCGACTGGAGTTCATCCCGAACTGCAGCCGCGACATACGGCCTTCAAACTCTTCCAAACTCATTTCCAGCCCAAATTACCCCTTCTAGACCTTAGGGAATCATACTAGGACATCATACAAGCACATTCACGTCCAAAATCGCACTCTAAACACACTATACACATACATATTCAAACATACATGGGTTAAACACCCAAAACCCGAAAATAGTTCCAGATGTGTTCCAGCCCCAAAAATCCTTCAAAACCTTTTAAAAGAGGGGTCCTAGAACTCACCTTAGTAGCCTCCTCGGTTAGAGCTTCGATTTGACCCGCTACACGTCGATTTTGACTCACGAACCTGCTTGAACCGAACTGTCTCCTTCTTCTTTCTCTCTATGGCTGATGTTTGTGAGTGTGGGAGAGAGTAAGGGCTGCCCTCTTCCTTAAATACTACTGTCCAGTCGCCCGAGCTCTCCATGCGATAGGACCTTCAGTCGTCCAAGCTCCATGTGATTGAACACTCCAGTCGTACGATCGAGCTCCAGTCATGCGGTTGAGCTTCAATCGCATGACTCCCATGCGATTGGACGCTCCAGTCGCATGACAGTCCAAATCGAAATTTCCGGGCGTTACAAGTCCACCCCCCTTAAACGGGTTTCGTCCCCGAAACCTATCGCTCCTTAAACCTTCACGGGCAATACTGTCCCATCTCTTTTCCAGTCTATCACTTGGAATTCTATCACTCCACATCTTTTATCAACAATCGACTTTTGGTCTATCTTGGACTATCACCATCGGCAACCCATGCATACTGATCAATGTTCATTTGACCAGCACCTGCGACTTCAAACATGCCATGTAGAATACGGTTACTATAATTAAAAGGAACATCATAATATTCGAGCAAAGGCTCGGCGTCATAATCATTGAGCTTCAGAGCATCGCTGAGAACCTTCAGCTTTAGTGCTTGAAGAACAAAGCCTTCAACTTGCGTAAAGTTGCTGCTTACCCCAGGCCCTTGTTTGATGTTCTTTATGTATGAATAATGACCCTCTTGCAAACCAAACGACTGATGAAAAAGGCTTTCATTAATCGTGCTATGTGTTGTTCCAAATATAACTGCACCGAGATCAGTTTTTCTCAGGTTCCTTGCAGGTACACTATGATAGATAAACAAATCGGCTTCTTTGGTAGCCCAAACCAAATCTACCTTTTTCTTTTGCTTCCGATCTCCCATTCTACCTGTTTGCTGCAGCGTCGAAACTATGCGTACGTTGCCGCTCGATGAACCAATCACAGGCTGAAACTGTTCCTCAGACAACGGGTGACACAACCTTCTCAATTGCATCACGCAATCCTCTAGGGCATCAGGTAACCTTGTGAATCTACAAGTAGTAATCTCTACATCGAAGGGTTCCTTGATGTTTCCTCTCCTACCATGCAACAGAAGGCAGTAGGAACGAACTACTAGTAACATCGCATTCAAGGCATAAGGGCTTAAACTTAAATTTACCAGAAACGTACCTGAAATCAAGTCGAAGTCCGCTCTAGCCTCCTCTTGCTTCATCGTGTTGGCGCTGCGTTTGCTCTCTGTCCTTCTCCTCCAGTCTTCTTCACTCCCGAACCTTCCGCCCTTGGCTTCTCACAGTTCTTACTCATATGGCCAATTCCTCCGCAATTGTAGCATCTCACGGTTCCACATTCTTTAGCCATATGACCACGCTTTCCACACTTGTAACAAGTATTTGATCCCCTTTTGCATTCTCCCGAATGCTCCATCCCTTAATTTACACACCTATCAGACCCCGTACTAGGTGCGACCACATGACGGTCATCCCCCCGTGCGTGCTTATTATTCGTCGGGACACCACCCCGTCCCATTCTCTTCCCCCTCCAATTCCGGTCTCCATCATCTTTCCCGCCATCTTCAGCCACACCACCACCGTCCTTTCGTCATACAGTCTTCCCGCCAGATCAACTGCCGACCTAAACGTGCTTGGTCGGGCAGCGATCATGTGCCTACGGATATCCGCCGGCAAGCCCTGAATATACCTCTTAATTTTCCACGAAAGAGGTGTCACCTGATCCGGCACCAGTCGTGCCATCTCGTTGAACTTGGTGGTGTACTACTGATGTGTCATCGTCCCCGCTTCCAACTGCAGGAACTCCCTTTCAACCTTATCCATCTTACGGTGAGGGCAGAACTCCTCAATCACCAACCTTTTCAACTCCGACCATCTCACCCTTCCGATAGCCCGGCTACCCTCAACTTGGACTATATTGTCCCACCAGCACAAAGCTGAGTCCACGAAAGAGTGGGCGGCAAACTTCACCTTCTGATCATCCCGGCACTCGCTGATATTCAACACGGCTTCCATTTCCCTCACCCACCGGTGAGCAGCAGCAGCAGTGCCATTACCATCAAAAGTTAGGGGCTTGCATCGTTGAAATGCCCCGTAGGTACAGCCTCGTGCCGTCTCCGGTGCAGGTTCTCCCTCCTCTTCTTCCTCTTCGTTATCGAAGAAAACCGTTTCAGTCTCAGTCCGTCTCCTTCCGCCCGAAGGTCTACCCCTTTCCTGTCTCTCCTCATCCCTAACAGCCTTTATCACTTCAGTCACCACAGACGGTAAGATCGTCTACATGGCCTGGTGCACTTCTTCCACAACCGCCTCTCTCATCGAGGCTCTCAGGTTAGCACTCTCATCACCGCCCTCCGGATGAGGGGTCTCGGGTCCTTCATGAACCACCTTCTCAACTCTAGGTCTTCCCCTTATGGCCCGTGGTTCAACACCACGTCCGCCACCACCTCCACCACGGGAAGCCTTAGTAGATCTACCACCGGCCATCCTCTATAATACACTGAAAGATTCAAATACCAACATGGTCATTCAAGGAAATAGCTCAGTTCATGTCAAGTATAGTAAGTCCCTAATTACAGTGATCAGTTGCGATTAGCCACTTACCGTACTTTTCGTACCCCGAGCATTACCTGTCCTGACTATATTAGCATCTAGATCTATCGGCAACACATAAACACATAACATGCGCACATAATACCGGTTAACATTACGAAAATACCTGATGGCACGCAGCTACTCAGTTTGGCATTCCTTCCCTTTTCTGTCCCATTCTCAGTTTAAGTTAAGATTTATTTTGAAAATTTACCCATTTCGCTTAAACTTTAGCTCTGATACCAACTTGTAAGGTCCCGTTCCCGGGCACCTCACAAATGGTCATTCATCGCGCTAAACATAATTTTTCATTTCATTACAATACAATACATAGAGATTGTTGCAGTGAAAACATTAAAAACATCATCTTTCTTTTAAGAGGATTCCTTAAGTAATCCTGTTTATCGGAATCCTCTACAAGCACCGTTTTGTTTTATAAATGCATGCAACGTAATACATTTGTCAATTTCAAAATATCTCCTATCATATTACATTGCAAAACATTTAACAAGGGAATGCCATCCCAAAAGAGCTGAGTAGTCGCCTCGTGCCATCCTCAGCAACACTACCTGCCAACTGGAAACACATTAAAGTCAGCGTTGCTGAGTGAGTTCTAGTTTTATAATAGAACATACTTTTCTTTCATTAAAACCGTTCTTACATACATGCGATCACACAACATACGTACACGTAGATAACATTATTACTATCTTCATCATTCATTCATTAGCTTTCATTTGTGTACCGTTCATCGTTATCATTCCCGTTCGTTCATACACTCTTTCTTTCGTTCATACGTTTCTTACCTTTATTCATACATTCATTACATTCATTCGTACATTCGTTGCATTCATTCATACGTTCATTACATTCGTTCGTTTCTTCCGTTCATGTTCTGTCCTTCTTTCGCTCATTATCTTACTTATCGCATCTTTATCCCTTCGTACCCGAAGTACATATAGCACGAATTGCACCAATGGAGTTGTCACGAAGATCAACTCTCCTTCTGTGTGAGAACTCTTGGGGTTCAGCCAAAATCGCACGCCATCTCATGGGTGAACCAAAATCGCACGCTACATAATCCACATGAGGTAGGCCAAATCATACGCTACATAGCACACAGTAAATACCACATCGCACGTATCGGAGTAGCTACCAAAACTGAACTCCCACTGTGTCTATGTCCCCTTATGAGTTCCACCGTACATATCGCACAAATCGCACCAACAGAGAGGTCACCAAGACCTACTCCCCCTGTGTGAGGACTCTCGGGGTTTAGCCAAAATCGCACGCCATCTCATGGGTCAGCCAAACATCGCACGCTACATAGTCCACATGAGGTAGGCCAAAATCACACGCTACATAGCACACAGTAAATACCACATCGCACGTATCGGAGCAGCTACCAAAACTGAACTCCCACTGTGTCTATGTCCCCTTATGAGTTAGCCAAGATCGCACGCTATAATACACACACAGTTGAGCTGACAACTCCCAATGAGTTGTGGGCCTCCTTCCTTTCTACTTGCATGCCATTCTTATTCTCATTCTTCTGGATCCCGTCTCCTGCAATACCGGGGTACGCGACAAGGATCCTATTCGAGTCTGTTACGACACAGAGTCGCTCACCTCATACCTATGCTTACAAGCCTTACATTCGTTCATTCGTTCATTCATTAATGCATGCACTCGTTCATTAAGTTCCTCTTTTCATTATCTTTCACTTATGTTACATACTACTTTTCATTCATTTATTCATTCATTCATAAATAATACACGTAAAGATACGGAATGATAAACATACATCGAAACAAGGAACATCGGCATTTACAAGTCATCAGTATTCACCATCTATCATGGCAATATCATACTTAACATACATACATCATGCATATACATGAAATACTATCTTCATCGTGCCTAACGTAACTTCTAAGCCTCGACAGTTATCACACATGTACCTACAGGAGCTATCACATCATTACTTACCCTTGCTCCTTTTCCGAAGGCCAGTAATGGAACTATATCTCTCCTCGTACACAACAGCCCTATTTGGGCGATTGGGCATTCTTCAGTTTCATGGCCTTCACGCAATGGATCATGCGATTGGGCACCTATGCGAATGAGCACCTAAGCGACTGGACTCTCATTCGTGCGATTGAGCACCTAGGCGACTGAGCTTCTATACAACTGGGCCCTCAGTCGTGCGACTGAACAACTATGCGAACGGACCTGCGCGACTAAACTTCCAGTCACATAACCTGTTGTGCAACTGAGTCTCAGTCATGCGATTGAGTCTCAGTCATGCGATTGAATCTCAATCGTCCCTCAATCGTGCGAATGAACCTCCAGTCGCCTAACCCTAACTGGGCAGCGACTGGAGTTCATCCCAAACTGCAGCCGCGACATACGGCCTTCAAACTCATCCAAACTCATTTCCAGCCCAAATTACCCCTTCTAGACCTTAGGGAATCATACTAGGATATCATAAAAGCACATTCACGTCAAAAATCGCACTCTAAACACACTATACACATACACATTCAAACATACACGGATTAAACACCCAAAACCCGAAAATAGTTCCAGATGTGTTCCAGCCCCAAAAATCCTTCAAAAACATGTAAAAGAGGGGTCCTAGAACTCAACTTAGTAGCCTCCTCGGTTAGAGCTTCGATTTGACCCGCTACACGTCGATTTTGACTCACGAACCCGCTTGAACCGAACTGTCTCCTTCTTCTTTCTCTCTATGGCTGATGTTTGTGAGTGTGGGAGAGAGTAAGGGCTGCCCTCTTCCTTAAATACTACTGTCCAGTCGCCCGAGCTCTCCATACGATTGGACCTTCAGTCGTCCAAGCTCCATGCGATTGAACACTCCAGTCGTACGATTGAGCTCCAGTCGTGCGGTTGAGCTTCAATCGCATGACTCCCATGCGATTGGACGCTCCAGTCGCATGACACTCCAAATCGAAATTTCCGGGCGTTACACTAAAGGTGCAAAAACTATCAAAAATATACACCTATTTAGTTTCAAAGGTAAGTCAATTGGAATTTCAGGTGGCTACCTTACAACGACAGGTTAGAGACAAGCAACTTCAGATCACTGATCTCAAGGGAAAGTTAGTTGAAAGATCTGTCAGGCAAACTCAATCAGGTCCACAAGAACTTGTGAATACGGTGGACCTAACCCTTAGCTCTCCTGTGTAAGAGGGTGATGCTACCAAAAAGGGGGGAGTTCTGCCCAGAGTATGGACATAAAGGCCTCACCATATTCACTTGCAGTTGTTCATATTCAACAACCTACTCAAGCCCATATTGATGTGTAACCCCTGATTCAAAGCCTATTTGAGTAGGGTGTACCAAGGGCTATGTCTACCCCATCCTATCCTATTGAAAATGAAATTATAGAATGGAGGTATGATACTGATAGAAGAGCACTGGTACTCTCTATATTTCATGGGAAATAAAAAGTCTTTAACTTTGAGACCCCTAAATATTATGAGTCTTCCTCTAATTCATCTGCCACTTGCCAACCCAAGTCAATCCAGGCAACCTGACAGGTTAGATGAGAGAATTCAATAAAGGGTGGTTGAAGAGTTCATACTGAGAACTTAATTATATATATAGAGTCTATCAGACAAAACTATTGGTCAACTAGATACTAAGGTGAACCCCAAGATTAGCTTTAAGGAGAAACCTTGGTTGACGGCCAGTAGTTAAACCTGTGAACCTTGAGACAGGAACTGCTTCAACACCTACTACCCTCAGTGAGACATAAGCTGGTGAAGGTGTCTCACAGCCTGTCTCTAGCCAGACCTTAAGTGCTACACCAGGCAACGAAGACCAAAGCTCTCTCCATCCTGAGTCACACACACCAGTGACTAATAAAAGGAAGAGAAAAATGACCTATGAGAAGATTAAGTAGGAGAAGAGAGAGAGGAAGTGGAAGGCAAGGGGAGAGAGTTCAAGTGGGACCCCTGGCATTATGGACGTTGTAACCAGGGCTGCTCCAAGGCCAAGCACTTAAGAGGAAGAGTTGAAGGTAGCCAGATTAAACAATCTGGGGTCTAGGAACTATAATATTGATGAACTCATCTCTTTCATAATCAAGTTATGACTCCATATATTCTCAAAAATCATCAATGTTGTATAAAATAAAAAAGTATAAAAATATACAAATGTCATATAAATACAAATATAAGATAACTATCCATTAGAACATTCAAATTTGTTCTAAAATGATGCAATAAATAAACATTACGACAATACATAACTAAAAGAATAATAATCTATGTAAATCAATGATTTCTAGATATCTATGCATTAAACATTGATGTTATAAATTTGGCTGAAATTTGTCCATACATTTTGTGAGCTAAGATCTTTGTCATCCGTATCATATGTCATTTCTCTTTGAATAAAGTTATGCATAAGACAACATGCAAGTATAATTTTATTTTGTATTCTCATAGGATAGAAAGAAGGGCTTCTAAGTATAGCACACCTTTTCCTTAAAACCCCAAAACATTGCTCGATACCATTCCTTGCTACTGAGTGCTTCATGTTAAAATACTCTTCAGGTTTTTCCAGTCTTCATCCATTTAGCCAAGTATTCAAATGATATCTTTGACCTCGAAATGGTACAAGGAATCCCTCTCCGTTGGTATACCCAGCAACAAGATAGTAGTTACCTTTAGGTACTTGCAATCCATTCTCTCATATCATAGCACTACGAAGTATTCTACCATCAGTAGTAGATCCTTCCCATCCTGGTAACACATAAATGAATTTCATATCAGTGTGCAAGTAACAAGTATATTAGTTGTTATTTCTCCTTTTCGATTATGGTATCTTGGTCTGTCTTCCTCTGGTACTTGTATACTTATATGTGTCCCATCTATTGCACCAAAACATCACTTGAACCATTTCCATCTTTCATTTGTTGAAGTTTCTAATATTGGCTCCGGCTTCTTAAACAATTCATTTTCCAATCATATAACAACAGTTAACACATCGTTGAAATGTTTACTGATAGTCTTTCCTGATTGGTAGAGCTGAAACTTCACCACTCGATTCTTCACATAGTGTGCCAAAATGTATAGGAAAATAACAACTTGTTCATCAACATTGAGATATTTAGACGCTTTCAACTTTTCATCTGATTCCATCATATTACAAAGCATCACAAAAGTTGCCATCTACATTATTCGTTGATGAAGACATTTGTCATCACTTTCATAAACTAATATATGCATATATTCTTTCTTTCAGGATAGAACATCTTGTAACGAGGTCTAGTTTGACACATATCTAAACATATGCTAATCATTGTTTGAACTGCTTGATTATACCAACTAACCGTGTTTAGTATATGAAGCCATAATGCACAAAACACAATTAATTTTTTTGCTTTTTATGTCTAGATTAAGTCTATGCATAACTGCAATACAAATCAAATAGAAGTACTATGCATGAGTTTATTAAGCCTATGCATAACTGCAATACAAATTATATAGAAGTTAAATAACGATCAAATTATCAACTATCACATACGTGGTTGTTTGATAAAAATTAAAGAATTAATAAGTGTTCATAAACTACTTTGATCATGCTAAAGAGATTTACTTTTATAAATCTTTTGAATTATTTATGTATGCATAAGAGATGGTATAAAATAGAGAATATATAATGGTGGTACCTAAACCCTATGGGTGCTCAAAAGAATAGAATATCATTCCTTATTCAAACGCAGAAAATATCATTTTTAAGTTGGAAGCTAAGCAAGAGTTAAAAACCTCATATAGAACATACTTCTATAAAAAAATTGTTTGTTTAGTGTAAGTCTACACATTCCTACAATAGTACTATCCAACCCAAATGAGAACAATAACCATGTAAATCCATGTACGACACATTCAGTTATGCACTAAATGGTTAGAGGCTTTTGATATTTTTATTGATTTTTATACATTTGATCTGTTTCATATAATAAGTTGATTGAATTTACCACCCTCTAATAAGTAATTAGCACTTGTGTTATGGCCTTTTTGTTCAAATTCTTTGAACTTTTACACCTACTTATATTATTAAAAATTAGATTTATAATCGATTGTTCTATTGAGCATGCATATTCAATAATATACACATGAATGGATATACATAAATGTACGTTTATATCAATATAGCACTCAAATTGGATAACAAATATCATATATTTCAAACTACTGCATACCTAGTAACAAATTAAGTTATTCAAACAACTAGTTAGTAATAAATTAATTTATACAAACTACTACACTCAAGTAGATCGTAATGATTCTAACAAATTAAACCTTGTAAGAAGTAATAGTAAATTTCCACCAAACAATCTACGTTGAGACTTTGGTTCATATAAGATGTTTCAAAAGACTTCATAAAAATTATGTTAATGAATAAATGTATTGCATGATATATGATAATGATTTGCAAATAAATCAAATGATCATATCAACAAGCTTTCATTGTCATTAATGGTGATGAGGTTCATACCTTCGTCAATGGGATATCCGCTGAGGCATTCGATCATACACTATTCGTCAAATAGAACAAATCACAATTAGTGTGAAATCAATCAAAAAAACACAATAAATCGAAACCTAAAGTACCTGATGTTCTTCCCGGATTGTAAATTTAACTACGCTTTTGCAATTGCAAGAAATCAATTGATTATAAGCTTATATAGAGATATAATCGTGATGGAAAACAACAAAATCGTATCACAATTTCTTGATAAAGATCCGCTGCTGTTGTTTAATTGTTTGGAGAAGATCGAATCAAGGTGAAACCATCAAGAGAAATTCGCAATTGATAGATATAGAAGAACAGCGTATCTGTAAAGTGATAATCGTAAGGAAACCACGATTGGAATGAAAAAAAAACATTAGGGGTAGGGGGAATGATTTGGAGGTGATTTCATCAACCCAAGAATTGAATATTCTATTTCATTTGATAACCAAACATATTTAATTTGATTTCCCCTGAATAAGTATTTTCATTTCTTATCTCATTTCGCCATACCAGACGGCACATTAGTCATAATTGATTTACGTGTCTTTTAATGTAATTGTTTATTTAAAGTAGGATAGGAGATGTAACTTGAAAGAAAAATCAAATAAATTTGTTGTTTTAAAAAATTTGAGATTTATGTTTGCTCGTGGGAAAAGAAAAATTCAAATCCTTCACTCATCAATCTTCAATCAGATAACTAGGGCAATCAAATCGAATTTACAAACCCTAGAATCTTCGTTTCATCATCATCATCAACCTCTTAAATCAGATGGCACCCAAGGTTGAGAAGAAGCCCTTAGACGTTGAGAAAGCGTCGACGGAGAAGAAGCCAAAGGCCGGCAAGAAACTACCAAAGGATGCCACCGCTGCCGCCGGCGATAGGAAGAAGAAGCAATCGAAGAAGAGCGTAGAGATGTACAAGATCTATATCTTCAAAGTGCTAAAGTACCTGCATTCAGACATCGAGATCTCAAGCAAAGCGATGGGGATCATGAACAACTTCATCAACGATATCTTCGAGAAGCTCGCTCAAGAAAGCTCGTGGCTCGTGAGGTACAACTAGAAGCCCACGATCACCTCAAGGGAGTTAACTAAACACGTTATATCCGAGGGCACCAAGGCTGTGACCAAGTTCACCGGCTCTTAGGATGCAAGATTTCGTTCCAAGATTTGATGATCTTGCATTAGGTGTTATACGGGTTTTAGCTTTTGTGTTTAGGGTTATCAACTCTGTAAAATTGTATTTGCTTGCTCTAATTGCCTCATTGCAAGATTTATGAAAAAGGGGAAATTCTACAATTTGGATTGCCTAAAACTAAAAAAATAACATACAATTGCATCATTACACATGATCAAAATTAAAAGATGTATAATTGATATGACTTGCTTCACCACCTTTGATGTGTTCATTAGAGCCTTCCCTTTAACCACCTTTGATGTGTTCATTAGAGCCTTCCCTTTAGTCTTTATTTAAGACCTCTCCTTTAGGCTTAACGCCTTAACCTACAGATACATATATCATGATCACCAATCAAAATAACTTTTAGATAGTTTGAATTCAAGCTATCACCTTCCTCTATTAAAAGGGTGTTAAATAGTTTGAATTCACAAAGCAAGGTGATATAAGTTTAATCAAGTGATTGTTTAAAATAAAAACCATTTTGGTGTATGAAATTTTGTATAACATCACCTATAATGGTCTGTAATTTTCGCCAGATATCCACAAGCCACCATGCTTTGTGGATTGCCTACAAGGTACATACATTTAGTATAGTATAATTTGCATACTGCAAATAGATCAACATTGACTCTAAATGGTCCTTACACTACTTGGAACAACATTAGGATACAAGCTATTTTAAAAATGAGTTCTGGAGAAGATGGAATTACAAGATCCAATGAAATGAAAAGTACTCTAACTTATCCTAGTGAAAGAGCCAAGTTCAAGATTGACGGTCTCCTAAGATAACAAATATATAAATTGCGTAAACTAGAAAGACTCTGCTTTAGTTTTCTTGTCCTCCATTCTAAACAACAAAAACCTCTTAAATAGGCCCAAGGGAAACGTGCATGCATGCATGTACTACAAGATCAGGATATCAACTACCCCTCCCTCTTAATTAAATAAACATTGAACGGAAACATGGATCCTAAGATGCAGGAATCAAGAGATGGAGCTCTTGGGTGGACCTTGGGTTGATGGGTTAGAGTGGATAGTCTGTATCACCTACACTTATATTGCTTGTAAAATGAGACCTGAATATGCTGTTAGCAAAGGAAAAAAGAGACATTAGCCATGCATTAGATCACTATATGCTAGACCGATTCGAGATGGCCAATCTCCCAAATGATAGGACCCTTTGAGCGGGTTAGACTCCAAAATAATAGAGAGAAACAAGACTTGAACCAATTTTTTTCCTTCCTTCGAATGAAATAACAATGCTTAAATACTAAATGTTCCTACTTCTAAATACACTTGAAAATAAATATGGGTTGTACTAAATTAACTACCACTATATGCATGATAAACTAAACATGGGTAAACATGAGAATGCATGTTAAAGTGAACGTGGGTAAAACATGAAACTTGTTCCAATAGCCAACTTGCTTTGGCTATTCGTCCGAGATCATAGTGGCAATGGATCTTGGGTTAAAGGAGTTTCTCTATATGAAAATGTTCAATAACCTTAAGCGCGCCCAACAAGGACTGCTAATGATCGATAGGGCTTAGTCCCTCCCATGACCTTGGGCAACATGGTGGGCCTAAGAATACATACCGTCTGTCTGGACTCGTTTGTCAAGGCAAGGAAGAGTTTCTCCAGCCCTGGACGGATGGTCGGTGCATACCGGCACCCCCTTGCAGCCATGCGGTGTGCAATTTGTCTTTCGAACATTTAATGTGAATGTCATAGCTATGATGATAGAAACATCACCAAACACGTTTATCTGAGCCTTCTTTTCTTCCGACGCGGTTGTAGCACCACACTAGTTGAGTTTAAAAAGTAATTTTTGGTTTGTCTAACATTTTTTGTTTTACTCTGGCTTAAAAATATAAAATAAAATAAGCTGTCCCATCCCAAACATGCCCTAAATCTCTAAATGGTTCAGCCAAATTGAATCGCAGATCTCTCCTTCAATTTGTTGTTTGTATCAGATTAACGTTTGTTTGTTGAGATGAATGTTTGTTTGCGAATCAGATTAATGTTTCTGTAGAACTGAATACTCCAAGTAAGCTCCTTGATTCTCATGCTTCAGTGTCTCTATTTTGAGCTATAGTTATTTAATCCCTATATGTATAAATGGTTTGTTGTATCTTGTGGAATGCATATTTCCTGTTTGATGAATGTCCTGTTAAAACGTTTAATTGTAATGAAAGGAACTTTGTATTGTTTGCGGACCAAGTGTTTGATTATTTGTCTCAAAGGACTTAGCTTGACCTTATAACACCGTCAATCCATGTCCTTGAGTTTCATTTATTTGTAATGTTGCTTATCAGATCATTATGTTTATGGAATGGTGTAACTATAAATTAAAGACGAAAACATTGATTTTGTTTCTATGTGCCTCTTAAGTTAGGATAAACGGGCTGATTATTTTTGTCTCAATGAGTGTTGCAAATGATAGCTTTCTTTTTGTTGCTGCAATTCATTTTCACTTTTAGCTATAGCTCTTGAGAAAATGGGTTTATATGCTGCTGTCAATTTTGATTTTGGAGCTATTTCTCAACATCATCTTTAAAGATCATGTTAATCTAGGTATTCTTTTTGTGAAGTATTATTCATAGACTTGAAATGCCAGCCCATTAGGAGCTCTAAATCACAGATTCAATCAGGTATTTCTTGCTGATTGTTTATATCTATTTTTTTGTTCATATTGTATCTGCTATATTTTTAGTAATTATTAGTGTTTCACTGTTAGTGATTTAATGTAATTTTCTATTTGACCCCGTCTGACTCGAACCGTTACATGATCCATTTCTAGCCAAACCTGACGGAAAGTACCGGATTCGCTACAATTGCCTATCACTCATAGTTAAATACAATGCTAGCCTAACCATTTATTTGTTTGCATCAATCTTGAGTTATTTAGAGTGATACAAAAAGAAAAGCATTTTGAGTTTGCTTATGGGTGTATTATCTTCAAGATTCAAAAGTTATTCAATTTTAAATTGGAGATGTGATGACTTTACTGGAATAGTTGTGGCATAGGAAAAATGCAACAAATATGAGTTTTTCTACATACAATTTATTTATTTATTTTGTTTTTTGTGTTTAAACTGTGTATAAGATTGGTTTTCTTCCTTTAACATGCGAGCAATGTTTATTGGTTTTTTTTGTTCACATGCGAGCAATGTTTTATCTTATCCCATTGGTTGGTTGCTCATGAGTTGTATGGGTTCTCATAATAATAATCAGTCTATGAAATTTGATGGCTATATCCATGTATGGAGAATCTAAAACTACTAACTTTTAATAGGTTGTGCTTTTATGCATTAGATTATTTGATTATGTTATGAATTCACAGCAGGGGCGAATCCACTTGAGGCCTAGCAGGGGATAGCCCCCACTCAAAATCAGCCTAGTAATATAAAATTTTTGAAAATTCTTTATTAAAAGGTGAATTGATGATATTGGCTACTTTGGTTATTAGAATACATTTGTACTTTTGAAATTGTAATGTAAGATGCATTTGGGTATGCACAAATGAACAATTAGTGTCTTCATTCTTCAATGGATGCACCTATCAACTGAAATGAAAAAAATATACTCATATACGAGGAAAAGGATTGATAGCTATAGGTAGCTAAGGGTGCCACACTATTCTCTTCCTAATGATTATGAATGTCCATTGGGAACACTTATTATGGGCAAGCTTAATATTTTTATAAAGCTGTTTTTTCAAATGATTATGTTTATGCATGTCCATTCATAGGCACTCGAACAGTTAAGGGTCCCTAACTCCTAATCTCTCAAATGATTATGTTTATGCATGTCCATTCATTAAACAAAAGAATGATAGGCACCCGAACATTTTATTTAAGGGTCCCCAACTCCTAATCTCTCTCAAACGAAACATCTGCCAACCTAATCCATCCAGCATCAGAATACATGATCGCTGATGTGTTGGACAACAGAACCAGTAACCTCTAGTAGCAACGCTTTTAGTTTGGCTTCATTGAACAGTGACTCCGCAACCGTAAAACCCTAAATCGGAACCAAGTTCCGTTCTATGATTTCTATTTGTTCATTATCATTAGTTGTATTGAGTATTAAATATTCCATTCCTTAATTTGGTAGATTATTTGTTCATTAGTCCATCTTGTTTCTTGAAAACTTAAGAAATTGTAGTTTTCAGTTTGCATCTTGCTCAAATGGTAGCTTGATCAAAAGCATGTGATGAAAGAGAGTGATGTGTTCATCTGTTCGACTGTTCGACTGTTCGTACACTTTGTGGGTTTGTTGTAATATCGAATGGAATGCATTTTCCTTATATGACATCTTGTGTCTTTTTTAGATGGATTAAAAGTGTAATTGGTATCAACTTTTTTGTACAGGGCATCCAATTTTATGTGATGTGCATGTTGCTCCTTCTAAAGACTTTTGATTAACAAAATTAATCGGTTTACATAAGGTACCATCTTACCCTCCAATTTTTTTATCGCTGAATTATGTTCTTTATCTATGTTAAGTGCTGACATATAATTAAAGCACAAGTCAAATAAGGAGAATGAAAAATAGATGATAGAAGTTCTATTTATGATTTGACTTTGTTGGGTTTGTGAATACTTTGGGCTTGGGACCATGTTTGATTTCCTTGTTCATTAAGTTGTTAACCCTAATTAGTTTCTATATACACCCTGTCGTATTTGTAATCTTTGTACTAAGCAAATAAAGAAAATCCTAGTTGCAGCCCGTGGACGTAGGTCATGCTGACCGAACCACGTTAAGTCTTTGTGTTGTTTGTTTTCTATTTTCAGTATGATAATTGTTTTTGCGTGTTCGTGTGTTGGTTACGCTACGCAGTTTTAGTCCTAACAAGTTGTATTAGAGCTTAGTGTCACGGAGTGATTTCTTTGACTCTCGTGCGGCACTTAGACTAGCTCTAAGTTCAGCCTTTGTGACCCAAACGATGTAACAAATCAAGTAACGATGTGGAAGCGTTTGCAAGCTCGTAATACAAATGTCTTTGTATTGCTTACAAGAGTGTTTACAACAGTGCTTTTACAAGTATTTTACACAAGAATTGTATGTGGTTTTGGGTGGTTACAAATGAGAGTGATCAGCCCTTATATACTACTCATATGGCTCTAGATCATTCTTGATCTAGATCATTCTAAGTCAAGATATTTACATGATGTGTTCTAGATCTTTTATCAAAATATCTAGCTATTTAGATCTTTTTAAAGTCGTTCTAGACCTGATCTAGATCCTTCAACTTTGTATTTCTTGATCCAGATTTATTTGGGCTGTTCTGGGGTCTTCCATATAGCCCTAGACTCCTCCAAATGTTTCTGGAAACTTCCGGAACCCGAGTAACGCGACTTGGTTTTAGGCAGGTTGTGATATTAGGCTCGTTAAACAGACGATTGCATTAAGACAATTCATAGAAGAATTACGATTAGGGGTTGAGATTGGAGCCCTTGGAATTGCTTCACCACACGTCACCGTATTTTTTTTTTGCCTCGACCGAGATAAGATGATTTTTTTTTTGTTGTCGGTGGTGTCTCCATAAAGACTAAAAACAAAGAGAAAAAAACATCATTGGTTGTTTATATTGCAGCCTACCATCAAAGAAAGAAAAGTGATAAAAAGCTTCCTTTAACAAGATATCCGCGAGAAGGAAGCAAATCCTTTGGGATTATGTTATCACTAAAGGACGAAAAAAAAACAGCTAAGTTTTTTTTCCCGTTAATTATTTATTTTCGATCGGGAAAAAAAGAGAACAAACGGGTGTTTGAGGCAGAGGAGGTTTGATCGTGTGTGGGTGCCTTGTAAACTCTTTGAGCCGCCGATTAGGGTTTGGTGAATACCTCTTGGATTCATCGGGTAAATGTCAGAGTTTTGTGTTTTCAAGTTTCTATTTTTTTGACGGATTATTATCAACTGTTTGAGTAATCGTGTTTTGTGAAAGAAAAGTATTGTTTGAATTTGGATTTGTCTACAAAGGTTTGTTGGATCAGATGAGGCTGATGCAACCAAAACTACACTTAGAAGATTTTGAGTACAACTGAAGAAAGTCTTCCGAAGCAAAAAGCAACTCTTCCGAAGACAAGCTGAAGATCTTCCGAATACTAAAGTATGAAGAGCTTCTAAAGGAAAACTAAGTCTTCCGAGACTAAGTAATTTTCCTTCCGAAGTGTTCAGCATTAGAAGATACAAGGCAAAGACTTCCGAAGAATGAAGTCCTGAAGACTTGATTTGGAAAAAGTTGATTCTTCCGAAGTATAATTAGCCTCGGAAGAACTTATTCTTCCGAAGCTAGTTTACCTTCGGAAGAATCAAATATGGATCAGTGGACATAAGTATTGTCTGACTGACAAGTTTGATATAATGCGTTGCTTCGGAAGACTTTCTTCAGTTGTACGAATCACACACATCATTGGCAGGCAGGCATGCATTAGGCATATAGGAAGGAGATGAGAAATATAAGGGCCAATGCCATTGTTCGGAAGAGAAAAACCTTCAAAGATACCAATCAGTATTTACCGCCCTTGAGGTAGATAATTGAGGAGAGAGTTTCCATTTTTCATTTTCCAAGGCTAAGGGGCTGTTTGGCAGCCTCTTAATCAGCCTCTTAATGGTTCAGATGTTTGAATTGTTGAGCACTTAATGGTTTAGACTGTTTGTTTCGCGAGCAAATATCTGAATGGTTAAGGCATTTGCCTCTGAATGGTTAAGGCATTTGCCTCTGAATGGTTAAGCATTATACTAATGCTGAATGGTTAAGAGGTCTAATGCTGAATGGTTAAAACCTCTTATCTAAATTGGTCAGACATTTGCCTTTGAAAAGTTAAGCGATATACTAGCTCTTAATGGTTCAGACCTCTTAATGGTTCAGCACTTAATGGTTCAGACCTTTTATTGGTTCAACACTTAATCATCCAAATATTATCAAACAGCCCATAAGACGAATAAGAACCTTGTCTAAGCTAAGCCCATAGGAGGAACATTGAGCCATTTATGAATATAGAAAGAAATTCGGGAAGCCTTAGGACATCCTTCAATCCATCTTGGGGGGAAACCAAAACCAAATTCAGCTAGCACAGTGGCTAAAAAGTTCCAATTTCTATGTCGATTTTCAACACAAAAGCCTCCTTTTTAACCAAAAGCACAACTCCTTTATGATCATTGGAATCCATACACCATCAGAATCCATACCATACGTATCTATTCCCGCAGCAACAGAACCCTAAATCTCATAACTTCATTTTGCAGAACCCTAAATCACGTCCAAGCAGGTTCCGTTCTTTGATTTCTTTTACTTCATTAATCATTATCATTTTTTGTATTGAGTATTCAATACTGCCGTTCCTTAATTTGCTAGATTCTTACTCCAGTCTGTTTCTTGAAAACTTAACAAATGGAATTAAAGGTATCGGCTTTTCTGTACAAGACATCCAGTTTTATGTGATGTGCATGTTGCTCCTTCGAAAAGACTATTATTGATTAGCAGAATTAATAGATTTACCAAACCAAAGGTACCATCTCACCCTGATTCTTTTTTATTGCTAAATCATCTTCTTAATCTATGTTTAGTGCTAACATATAATTAAATTAAAGCACAAGTCAAATAAGGAGAACGAATAATAGATGATACAAGTTCCATTTATGAATTGACTTGCTACTAGAACAAGTTTAAATTGATGCATTACAACTTGAAATTGACAAAGGATGGGGTAATAGTATTGTGATCATCCTTTATCTCTATTTTGACAACTCATTTTAACAAGTTAGCTTGCTATTCTTTAGAAAATAAATGGTCTTGTATGTATTAGAATGAATTAGAATAGTTCTTGGCGAACAATATCCCCTTCGACCCATTTAGTCGTCCCGTTTTTGACCCCCACCGACTAAAATTTATGGATTTGCCACTGGTTCACATGCAATGACAACATAAACATTCTTGGTTTTTCCTTGGTATCATTTTTTTGAAAAACCCAAATTGAAGTACAAACATTTCAGCAGATAGTACAGATCTTTTGTCTTACTGAA